>CM029014.1:65244944-65344616 GCA_016801055.1 Panax notoginseng | reverse complement strand
CCCTAAACCCTAGGGTTTGGCCATTTACTAGAATGCCATTAAAATTAACTGCTAAATGACCAAGCTAACCTTCTTGCATTATTTGTTAGGTTACTTGTATGTTATGTCCTAGTTTGGATTGTTCACCAACCCTAAGGCTAGCATATGACTTATATCTCAGCAATTAGCAGCTATACCAGCCCCATTCAATGAATCAACTAGATTAAAAAGAGAAAAGTAAGAAAAAAAAAATCACTCACTTTATTTCTCAAACCAACTAAGTCCCTTCTCTCTCTTCACTTTCGAAATCTAGAGTGAGATAGAGTGAGAAATCAAGCCATGAACATCATATAGTTTTCCAAGAACAGGATCAATGATCAGAAATCAAAAATCATGCTAGAAATGGTAAAAACCCTAAATTTCGAAATCTCTTGATTTTATGTAAGATGTTGTAATTGATGGATTAGATAAGTGTAATAAGGTATTTTGAGTGATCTGGGTTGTTGGATCATGGATCCCTAACATCTAGATGCAGGATTTTGAAGTTTGTAAAAATCTAGAAAATTTTTGAAAAGTTGTCTGACAGCCATATGTCAGACGTGATAGATCTCTCTGTGTTAGGTTTTAGTGTTGTTTGATGTTATAGAACTGGTCTTTGTAGTAAGGGCTTTAGTCTGGAACTTTAAGAAAGCTCATATCATGTTTAGCTTTCAAGATACTATCAGTCAAAGACCGTTGACCGATCACAAAAGTTCGAATCTGGGTCCCAGAACTTTCTAGGCGGTCTGACAGGATTTTCGAAGCCCTTGATCTTGCTTGTATTTTATGTTGTATGTCCTGTTGTTGGTTATAGATTGTAGTACGACATGTAATCTAGATACTCAAACCTTTGCATCACACATAACTTGCTCAGAATCAAAGTAATCAGTGGTCAAACAAGCGTTGACCAACTATCGGATGAATATCTGTCTTCATACTTTCAAAATGGGCATTCAACTCGTTCCGTTCTTCAGTCATTTTGCGTAATGCTCGCTCTGCCTTCCACAACTCCTCTAGAAGAAACACTTTACTTCGGAGTTCCTGGACTTCTACAGATAGCTGATCTTATTCTCCAACTTTGATCTTATTCTTTAAATCCACCTTAGCTGGCTCAGACTCTGCCTCCTCATCTCCACTCAGATACATCTTGGGATAAACATCATGATCGCTCCCCAGATTCACCATTAGTTCATCTTCTCTCACATTCTCAACTGATTCGCTTTGCGCTGGCACCTCGGCTTCTGATACCGGTGCAACAGCCGCTAGCATCTCCACACTCTTTTCACCTTTTTCGGACATCCTACAATCTGTTGAAATAACTTGATTAGTACAAAATTCTCACACTATGTGTCCACATATCTCATTATTGATGTACTTCGACAATCCCTCACTTAGAACTCTAAATGAGTTTTCTCTATCTCGCGTTTGGTTATATCCCACCCCACTTAAGGTTTATAACCTACGGCTCTTCTACTAACTGGTGACACCTTGGTCACTAAAGCTCTGATACCAACCTGTGACACCTCCAAATCTGGGTTACCTGACCCCCGAGTTTGGTGCTCACGATCCACAATATAAATAACATTTAACTACCCATTTAAATATAAATAGGATTATATCAGTCATTAACATAAGTTGTTAATACATAAGTCCCAGGTCCACTAACCTTAATATTACAGAAATACACCTTTAGATATACAAAAAGGGTTTACAATACAATACAACATAATAATATTGTTCATCATAACTAATTTATAACTATGCCTTTTCCCTTGTTCTTCTTAGCAGCACCTTCTGCAACTTCGTCCCTAGCTGAAAAGTTTTATTTATAGCAAGGGTGAGCAACAAGTTTACCCCGCAAGTTAAGACATACAATAAAGGTATAGAAATCAATAGCAATTGTTTTAACATTCTCCGCAACAATAATCTGATAATGAAAGAGTGTAACGCTTTCAAGATTCTCTACGATATTCAATGAATAATCAAGAATTAATTCTACGAAACAGCAAAGTGGAATAATTTCCAGATTTATGCTGAGTGATCCCACCAGATCTTAGAACTTATTTTCTCGGGTATCTATCAAAGATTTACTTTGATATATACGCAGGCGTATCAGATAACCATAAAGATTAAATAATACCCCTCTGCAAGTACTTAGAGTCGGCCAACTCCTTGTACCCTATATTATGCATAATACTTAACAGCGCGCAATGATCGAATATACGACCTACAATGTTCCCTTTTTATTTAAATGGTTGTTCTTCTCAGTCTCAGAATCAAGATTTTGATTTAACAACGAAATACTGTGATTTCAAATTCTATCTACTTATCGATCTAGCCGAAATAATTGGCATCAATCTATCAATAACAATTGATTTCTCTTCTCGTATTTATCAAGTTCTAACAATTGTTCGTCTAGCCAGTATAATTAGCTAAGACATTTCTCAATATAATTTGATAATAAACAGGAATTATCTGTATTGTCAATATTAGTTTCTACAGATGTAAATATCCAATAATAGTAATTCTACGAATATATATTTTTCGAATCAGTAATTCAATTTAAATTTTAATCATGCACTAACTGCGGATAATCAATAATAAATTCCCTAGACATGGTATAATTATCAATAATTAACCATTAAAATAATTGAATGAATATAACTCAAGGTTGTTAGGAAACTTGCATTTCACGTTGATTACAGCTACACAGTATAATTAACTGCGTTCGTAAGACCTATAATCAACAATATCGGTCTCACAATTAGCACAATCATTTATAACATGTAACACTGTATTTTACAGTCAAACTTCTCATAGACACATTACCACATAGCCACATTAGTGTTTATAACCTATATAAACACTTATCAAGTCTAACTATTTCGGTCTGGTTGGACTTCGGTCTATTTTCGGTGTTCTGGTCACCCTATCCGACAATTAGCACATTAATTGTTAATTAAACTTGGTCTCTAAGCTTCAATATTATTTTAGATAAGTCAAATATCGTTTATAATATTTTTCGGAAGCTTTTAATAATTTATAAACAATTATTATAATTTATAATAATTTTTCAAACACTTAAATTATTTTTAAATTATTTAATTATCAAATAATCTTATCATTATTATTATTTAATAATATAAAAATATTAATAACATACTTGTCAAAATATTAAAGTGATTATTAATAACTTAAAATATTTTTAAATCATCAATATTCTACTTAAATGATTTTTAAAGTAATTCAAATTATTTTTAAATCATCACCATTAATATTTAAATATTAATGAAATTATTATCCAAATATTAAAAGTCATTAATTATAACTTAAAATACTTTTAAAACATTTTTCTCATTTTTAAATGTTTTTTAAATCAATAAAATCATTTTTAATTCATTTATTTAATATCATAATTAAATAAATCTAATATCATTAATATTAATTTATTAATGAAAATTCTCCAAAAATATTAAAAATTATATTTTATAATTTAAAATATTTTCTAACACTTTATTCTTATTTAAAATGATTTTTAAATCATTAAAATCATTTTTATCATATTTATTTAATTTAATAATTAAATAAATCTAATATCATTAATATTAAATTATTAATGAAATTTCTCCAAAAATATTAAAAGTCACATTTTATAACTCAAAATATTTTTAAATACATTATTCTTAATTAAAAATGATTTTTCATAATATTAACTCATTTTTTCTCTAATTTATTTAATACACTAATTAAATAAATTAAATACTTTTAATATTTAAATAATTATAAATATTAAAGAAAAATATTTCAATTGGTCAAAAATTATTTTTCATAATTTAAAATAATTTTTAAAACTATTTTTGGTAATTTTTAGAATTTATTTCGATTTTTAAATAATTTTCAGAATAATCAGAAAATAAAATAACTAAAACCGTCGATGTAGGCCTTTAGCGACATAAAGCGTCTCTGTTGGTGTTCTTGAGCTCAAGAACATTGACAGCCGGCTTAACAAGTGGTCAACTTTGACCGGCTTTTAATCGTTATGTAATTCGATTCTGGGCTAGCTCTAACTGTGATCGTGTGGTAGGAATGTAGCACTACAATCTCCAATTAATAACTGGGTCAAATAATATCAAAACATGAAGATTTGGACCCTCAAACCTCCTATCAGACGCCACCTGGGTTTTCTGGGTAACCCAGAAACCCGGCCAGCTTCGAGGGTCCTATTTGGGCTCTATCAATACAATGTTCTGGTAATCGATTATGTGGTCCAGTCGTTCAAAACTATAGGTCTTATGTCATACAACAACACTATAACACCAACCCAGTACAACTTCATAACACATGCAAGATTCGAACTGGTCAAACATAGTCAGAGATCATGTTCATACACTTTCTGGAAATTCCAGAAAAGTGTTCTCGTGATCAGATGGTCAAATTTGACCATCCACTACATCAATCATGTTAATGTTTTAGGTGATCTACAACCGTGGATCTGTAGTCAACATTACAGGCTACAAGATCTACCAAACAACATCAAAAATCAAACTGACTAATAGATCCGGACCATAAAATAAGTTGTCAGAAGCTGTTTTAAATTTCTGGGCTGCACAGGTTTTTGAGCAGTCAACGTCGGTCAACGATGTTTGACCTTAACTAAAACAAAATATAGACATCCATCAACTGTGATTCCACTTCTAGATGAAAGACCATATACCAAATTATAGATCTAACACATAAACCATAACAAAACATTATCAGACAGAGATCGGAGCCGTCTGACATTTGCTTGTCAGAGCACAAAATCTGTTCTTGGACAGTTTAGGAAAAACACCAAATTAAGGCACTTTGATGCTATGGATATATGTTTGATCATCATAGATCACCATAAAACATCCATTAGCAAGATTCAAAACACATAAACACAAAAATTTTCAAAGCATACAAGATCAAAAATAAAAAATGGGTTATACCTTCTTTCTTTCAAATCTTGATCTAAGCTCTCCAATATGTTATTGGTTGATCTATGGACTGATATTGTGACTGGTTCACATATGATTTTCGTGGGTTTAGGAGAGAGAGAGAGTTGGTGAGAGCAAGTTAGCAATTTTTGCAAATTTTATACATTTTCTCTCTCCCAAATCTAATATATATTGCTTGATAAGTTGCCAAGGCTGATAATTTCGGCTGATGCTGCAGATTTGTGCTCACAAAGTCAACAAAGTGGTTGAACAACTAAAGTTGCTAGCATTTTTACAAGTTACCAATTAAAGAAATTGAAAAAGGGCATTTTGGTCATTTATAAAATAATTTTAATGGCAATAATGACAAATGCACAAATCCTTAGGGTTTAGGGTTTAGGTTATGGTTTAGGGTCTGAACCCTTTAGGGTTTAGGGTTTAAACCCTTTAGATTTGCAATTAATTTTCAAAATTTTCAAATTTCGGTTTCCAAAATAGAAAATTAATAATTCCAAATTATAATTAGGATTCGATAATTATATTAATATTTCCTAATCATAAAATTCAATCTTGCTAATTAGGATTAATATTCCTAATTAAAATTACTTAATTTAGCAATTAGGGTCAAAATGGTTATTAGGGTTTATAACCCACGAATTAGGGTTTTAATTAGAAAAATAATTTTTTTGAATTACAATTAAGGTTTGTAAAATAGAAATTATGATAACTAAAATGTAATTAGAGTTTTCTAATCATATTTAAGTTTAATACACACATTAAGCTTGCCAATTAGGATTAGGGTTTCCTAATTTAGGGTTTAGGATTCCCGAATTTAAAATTAGGGTTTCCCGGCTTTCGATTAGGGTTTTCAACAGTACGTTAGAGTTTCTGATCCTGAGATTAGAGTTTCTAATCTCTTATTAGGTTTTATTAATTTCAACCCTTATCCGATCAATCATTGATTAATAAATTTCTTCGGTACAAACACGAACTCATTAATATAATTATTTTAATTATATTTTCTATCGAATCCCTATCCAGAAATTAGGGTTAGGATTTCTAAAGCTTGTTAAGCACAACTCTACTCTAAATTTATTAGTCAATACACAAATTGACTTTCTCGATACACGTATCACCGATACTTGTCACATAAATGATAATTAATATTAATATTAATAAAAAAAAATTTATTCGCAAATTTTGGTTACTCGACATCTCGGGTTATCACAGGATATAGTTAAGTTGATACGAATGTGACTAGTAGCAGCTCAAGACAGACATAAAACTTATGCAGATCCACATCGAATGAAAGAAGAGTTTGAAGTCGGCTCGTATGTATTTCTAAAGGTATCTCCCTAGAAAGGAAAGATACGCTTTGGGAAGAAGGGAAAGTTAAATCCAAGGTTTATAGGACCTTTCTAGATATTAAAAAGGGTAGGGGAGGTAGCTTACACGGTAGCATTACCTCCAGACTTAGAATGCATACACAATGTGTTTCATGTATCTGTGTTACGTCTTTAAAAGCCAGATTATAAGCATGTAATAGAGTATGAGCCTATTAATGTTGAGAAAGACTTGACATATGAAGAAATGCCTATTCAAATCGTTGATAGAAAAGAGCAAGTTCTACGAGATAAAGTTATACCTTCGGTGGAGGTGGTATGACGGAACCACGATGCCGAAGAACCAACATGAGAACTTGAAGAAAAGATGAAGAAGAATTACCCTCAGTTGTTTGACTAACTTATGGCGAGATTCTAGGGACAGAATCCTTATAAGGGGGGAAGAATGTAACAACCGAAAAAATTAGATTTTTTGTAAAATTATTTTATTTGAATAAATAATGAATAAAATTATAATATATGTTACTTATAGTGACTAAGCAAGATGGATGTTATTCTATAACCTAAAAGTGGAATAATGTCGTAGTATCCTGGCTACGTGATAGAATTAAGGTGTTTGAATTTCCAAGACGAAAATAAAAGCTTTTCGAGAAATTTTCTGAAAAATACTATTCATCCATTTCTGCTCAGGAATTATTTTTGAACTTTCGAGAAATACGTAATGATAGAATGATAAAGAAAGATGGATTATTTAATAATAATTCAGTAATGACAAACGCAGTTTTTCGCCTGCGTACTAAGTTTGAGAATGTTAAGGAAAGTAAAGATTTGAATAAATAACGATTGTATAATAAAAAAGTTATTATACGAGGTAATGAATATGAGTATGATACGAAGTATTGTACAAGTATATACGAAAGATAATATAACTTATATGATGAACGTTATAAGAACTAATATACGAGAAGAATACGAGGATTATACGTTGAAAGTTTAAACCATTGTTAATGGACTAGTAGGATTTGCATGTGTATTTGGCAAGCCCAAGTGAATTATGTTAAGGCCCAAAGATAAGTAATGCAAGCCCAATGTTAGGCTCAAAATTAATTAAACCTAAGCCCGAACCAAGAACCGAACCCGTAGATCGAACCGATGGGTCACCGGGTGAGAAAAACCCATAGAGCAACCCATGTGGGTCCCCCATGGGGGCACATGGTCGGCCAACTTGGTGGCCAAGCAAGGAACAAAACTTAGCTTGCAAGACATGAATAGTAAGGAGGTGGAATAGTAAGGAGGTGGAATAATAAGGAGGTGGGATGGCTTTTTGACCCTTTTGCCCTCACTTTGGAATTCTATAAATAGGAAGCTTTATTGGTCATTTTGTTGCTTATTCAAATCACCAACATCTTAGAACAATCATATTGAGTGAGAAGTGAGAGCTAGTTTTACTAATCCAAGAAGAAGAAGAAGAATAATCAAGTAAGAACATCAAAGGTAATGAATCCTTAGACCATTAATCTTCATCTCTTCATTTGTAGTTTTGATAGAGAAGTGAATATTGGTGGAGCATGTATCATAAGGAGTAACAAGGATGACTATTAGTGGACTTAAACATTAATAATCATGTTATAAGTGGAATCATAATCATAGAATTATAAACTAATGAAGAACACATGAAAAATTATCATATGTTGTTGATGGACAAGTTTTAAAACCATCGTGTATAAAATTAGATGATATATGTTTGGTTAGGATGATAGATGTATAAATGATGGAATGAATCCATTTTTAACGGAGTAAAAATCTTAAGTAACGATGTTATGACAAAAATTACGAGATTAGATGATAATCGTCGAAATCATGAAATTCTCAAAATGAAAGTCAAAAGTCGCTGTTTAAGTCAAAAATCTTAGTGTTTAATGGCGCATAGTAGAACTTTGCATTTAAGAGTTGTGGACTCAAGAATGGTCGAATTTTGACTTAAGACAAAGAAACGAGCTATGAATGTTCACAAACGTTTAACGAACGCGTAATAAGGAATTTAAACTGTGAATTCGGTGTTAACGGATTCAAAAATGTAAGTTATCCTAATGAATTCGTAGTATATAAGATATGTGAGAAATTGGCTTTTGAACAAGCCAATTCTGACATATAACGATTAAGTTACGGGCCCGAAAAAGATTGGAATTATAAATCTTAAAAAAATTTCAAAGGCTTAGGGTCGGTGCCGCAGCGCCACCCAAGCCTATGAACATGGCGCTGCAGCGCCATGCCCAGATCCCAGACACTGGTAAGTTGCGCTGCAGCGTAACATTTGCAAAGGAGACTAGCGCCGCAGCGCCAATACTAGGCAAGAGGTAGTGAAGTTAATTAATAAGTATAAAGGAAGGGAAGTTAATTGAAGGTGAATTATGACCTTAATTAAACTTAAAGTAACATCATTAAGGATGATTATAACCTTAAGTTTAACGATTAAAAGTTGAAGAAAGGTTACGAGAATGTAAACACAAAGTAATACGATAAATCGTAACGAACGTTAACTAAACTAATGAATGTTAGTCAATCAAATGAATGATTAGACCGAGAAGAAGGGGAAGATAGGTTAATGACAATACTTGATGATTGTTTATGACCTAATGTAGTATGTTATATAATCATATATTGTAGAATCTATAAAGGCACAAAAGAGAAGTTAATTAACTGTAGAAGACGCTAAAGGCAAGTGTTCTAAACCCTTGTCTATGTTCCTTTTGGACAAGCTTTATGATTCATGTATCTTACGCATGGATTGATATACAAAGAAGTCGAAGCCAATTCCTTCGGCTAGACTTAATGTGTTTTGTGGATTTCCTTATAATCTATCAAAATATTTACAATGTTGCTATCTTATGCCAACTGTTTTGGTATGGATTTCAAAGAAAGACTGAGTATGAATAAACAAATGTTTTGTCGTCAATCGACAGGCACGTGAGGTTGCCAAAACTTAAACGTAGATACGTTTAATGAAGTAGTGTTGTACAACATAGAGTACTATAGGCTCATCACCTAGACATGCTCGTAAGAAATGTCGGACTTACGGACTTTGTGCTGGGTAGTCCTTTTCAAAGAAAGAATGTAATGCTCAAGGTCTTGGACCAAAATCAAGGTTTAACATATGTTGTTCTTTATTAAACATTTTAAAGGAAAGGGAAGTGTTATTTTATGAATTATCTATAGTACTTCATAACCATTGATTCGGTTATAAAAGATATATATTCATATGATTCAAACATATTGCTCAAATGAAATTGTTATACTTGCTGAGCTAGTTATGTTCACCCTTGCTTGAACCATTGAATGCAGCTAAGAATGAACGGACCGAAGGATCCAGTAAGGATAAAGGGAAGGCTAAGGCAGACAAGTAGTCGCCTTTGTAATAGCATAGTATGAATTTGTATTTATTTGATACTATGACGAAGAACATATGTAACGGTTACAAAGCACCTGGGAAAGAAAATATTATTTTGTAATATATAGAAGACATATTCACTCTTTTGAGGTATTTCAATTGAATGTATGTGTGAACTGCAGCACCGTGCAACACCATCTGTCGGGTTAAAAGATACCAAGATTTTGGGGCGTCATAACCTCGGACTCAATTTTTCCTTCTTGTCGAATAGTATTTTTCCCTTCTAGGGAGATACTTTCAAGAACACGTAACATCCGATCTCAAGGTCGCGATCTTGACGATGCAAATCTGTGTATTTCTTTTGGTGATCTTGTGCAGCTACCAATCTGGCTCTTATTGTAACAATCCAGAATTTTAAATTGTAATTCCAAGTATTTATTGAGTTATATAAATATTTTAATTGATGTGTTTATTGATGAATAAATGTTTGTTTAATGTGATTTGATTTGATTATTTATTTGTTAAATAAATAATTTATGAGTTAAGGAAATTGATCATCATGAGATAATATTCTAATTTAAATTAATAATTAAGTTAGAGAGTTTATAATGATTAAATGAATTATTATAATGATATTTTAATTTGACTTGGTAATTAAAATGATGTGTTAATATATCAAATAAAATTATAATTATAAAGAAAATTATAATTTTGTTGTATTGATTTATGTGGAAAATTAATTTAATAAATTGTTATTAGAGTTAATTAAATTGAATATTAAATTTAATTAAATAAAGTGTGACCATAAACTATGCTATAAAGGAGTTATTAAAATAAGTTAAATGATGTTAATTCAGTTTTGCCAAACAAGGCTTAATGAATATTAAGTCTTTAATTTAATTAGGTTTTACCAAATGAGGCATACGGATTTTAAGTTGTTAATTTTAAAGAGTTTTGCCAAACAAAACCTTAAGGCTTTTGAATTTTGAATTTGAATTATAATATAAATAAAATAAATTAAAAATATAAATAAAATATATTAAATTTTGTAACTGATATATATTAAGTATAGAGTTATTATTATCAGTTTTATTCTTAATACAATATACGTTAGCGTATGTTTTATTTACGTGAAAAGCTTTTGGCTTAAGCCTAAGAAGAGAAAAGAAAAGAAGAAAGTTTGCAGAGAGAAGTTGAGAGAGAATTGGGAGAATTCTAGAGGGAATTTGAAAGAGTGATTGTGAGAAGGAGTTTTGATAATCAAAGTGTGGCTATCATCTTCTAGATAAACTAAACAAGAAAGCAAATGTATAATCCTACCCTTCTACTTTTCAAAGTTTTAGTTTTATTCTATTCAAAAGTTCTCTGTAAAAATTTGTGTGAGGGTTTAATTATTTGTTATATATAGTTTTTATATGATAGTTGGTTGATATAAAATTGTTTTCATAAGTTTATAGATGAGTTATAGTAAATTGATTCATGTAATGTATTTAATTATGAAGGAAATCATATTACAGTTAATTTTTTTTGTGTGTGTGTGTGTGTGTGTGTGTGTGTGTGTATATATATATATATATATATATATATATATATATGAATATGGCTTAGTTTAAAGTAAAAATTGATATTTAATTCATTGTATAACGTATAAATTGACTATTGATTTTAAAAGTGGATGAAGAAACAAAAACAAAGTATTTTAATTTAACTGTTTTGGTTGAAAAACATAGTCACAATGATGATTTCACTAAGAATGTCAAAAAGTGAAGTTTCAACAAGAACGGTGAAATTAGAGGTCTTAAATTCGATGTTTATATAGTTTATATGGGTGAAATTGTAACGCCCCGAAATCCGGTCTATTTCCACATCCGAATTTCGTACGTCATGATCCCATCTTCTTCCAAACATACATCATTATATACTGAAATATAACAACATACACTCTCAAAAACCAGGTTCTAAAACCTTAAAAACTCTTTCATTACAAATATGGATAATTACATTATTCTTTACATCTTACACGAGTAACTTTCATCTGCCACTAAGGATACATAATATTTCATTAAACTAATCTAACATTCATTTAACTTATTTTATATTACAAGTCTTCTTTTTATCTTCTCGCTCATTCACATTCTGAATGGAACTTCATCTGGATACCGTCAGCTTGATCTTTATGGGATCCTTAAGTTCTTCTAACATCGTTCGCTGAAAATGTTTTTCATTTCAAAGCAAGTGTGAGAATTCAATTGCCCATCAAGTTATAACAGTTGAACAAACAATTTCAAGAGTTTAAACCTTCTTCAGAACTTCGATAGCCGAACAAAGGTTATGAAGCAGTTTGAATAATAGGAATAGTCTCGATTCCTATCATCTTAAAACATCTGTCATTTTCACTTTGAAATACTTTCATTCCTCTACCTTTTTTCATACACATCCTGTTTGGCTAGAATCATTAGCACAGACTTAACAATAACGGTTCATGTATAAACAGAGCATACTTGTATTGAACAGTCAATCATTGAACAGTTCATATCATAGAAACACCAAAGTGTTCAAATTGTGGCACGATGCCTCATACATACTACCACCGTGTACATACATCGCACATATACACATAGACAAGACTTCTCAAGTTCAACATCTGAGAAGTTTAAGAAACTAGCATTCATGTAATATGAATGAAGTTAGAAAACTTTCCTTCTGCACAACTACAACTTATGTTGAACTGCTCAATCCAATTCCTATATACCACATAAGGAGAAAACATAAACACCAATTAGTTATATATTGAACTTACGCATAACTTTACTTCTTAGGGTTCGCGTTCTTGAAATTTAAGCTTACGCGACTAACTTCTTTTACCAGTTTACGGCTTCATGACATATAGAGATGTCTTACTCAAACGTTCATCATTTTGAATGATTTATATTCTTATATTCTTCTTATAACTTCTCTAGGACTCAGCACACATCGCGTCTCTGCTAGTAGTCCATATGGTACTCTGAGTGGTTTCCCACAAACAACCAATAAACAAGTTCCCGTCTCATCTACACTGTCATCACAGTGAGTTAGATCGGTCACCAGTTTTGTATATACCTTCGTTCTCTGAAGGAATTGTTTAGCCCAGCTCCCATATGTCAACCATCAAAGGTTACGATTGTACCACAACATAACTTATCTTAACTTATCCGAACAATTAAACTTAATGTTTGTTAAATCAATTTCTTATTCCTTACGGCTTTCTGGCAACTAAATGCCATACCTCAGGATTCATTCCTTATCCCACTCACATTCGGCTTTCTTAATAATTAATATCTTATTTAATACTTTCGTTATCCTTTCCACGAACCCCATGTTCATTACTCGTTCTTAGTGTCAAAGCCATACTAATTGTTGTATGCTAAGACCCAGCGTCCATTGCAACAACGTTGCGTTTACAGCGTCTATACGCTTCACACATAGCTTACATTATCATGACATAACATCGAAATGTTATTCATTACCCTCGTCTCTCAACGTCTAAGGAATCACAATCATAGTAATCCCTCACGTTCGTTCATCGCGACCACGGTCCCCGGACATCGGTTTTGTAACCCGCACTTATATCCTTCATCTTTTAAGTACTTTGAATCTTTTTGTTCAATCTTTACTACAGGTTTAATTCACTAGATTAAGTTTTACATTAGATGGACATTATGTTCTTTATCTTCCCTTATGTTTCCCCCAAGAGTTGAGCAATTAAAAGCTCTTCTCTGGCTTTTCCTTCACACCGGCGATGCGTTGCCACTCTCCTCATTAACTCTCGCACCGTGGCATGAGTTGGCAGTACCTGGCTTTCCAGTCTGGCGCTGCAGCGCCACATTACAAGGCATGACTGGAGCCGCGGCGCCAAGCCCTAATTCTTGAAATTTTTTCTAAGTCTTTGATTGTTCTGAGACGCTTACTTTCCACTTCCATAACTTATTCGTTATAACTCGGAACGAGGTCGTTCCAAAGCCATTCTCTTCCTTATCTCATGTACTTCAATCCCCCTCAGATAGAACTTTGTTCTGAATTCGTTAACGTGTCATTCGATTGGCTTGATCTTCACCCTACGTTCATTTTTACGCTTTTAATGTTCTTCACTCGTTCGTCCGTAATTCGGTCATCCGAACTTGGAACTCGTTCGTTCTTGAGTCCACGACTAACATTTTCTATGTTCCCTTACTTCCTTATGAAACCCTACATGTTCGGGTTCATTTACTAACTTTTTGATTCTCGTTTGTCTTTTACAAAAATTTTGCCATAACTTCATTATAGCTACGTTTTAATCCGTTCTTCATGAACGTTTCTACTGTTCCTAACCAAGCAATAAGCATCTAACCTATACACAATGGTTTTAAAATTGTCCATCAACAACAATTAAACTACAATGGTTTTAAATTTGTCCATCAACAACGTTCTTCGTGTTCTTCGCGTGTTCTTCGTGTTCTTCGTTCGTTCTTCATTTTAATCGATATTTTATATTACAATTTCACTTTTTCTTGGAATTTGATGTTATAGAACACCATTCCTTACTTAATTCACCTACTTGTTCATAATATTCATTCGGATCGCTCAAAATCCTTACGAATCTTATACTTAAGAAATTTATTTACTAAACATCTAATTCTTATTTCTTCATTTTCTCTTGAATTCAACCACATGAAATCATTTCTAACATCATCTTCTCTCTATTTTCATTAAGCTATGTCCTTGAACATAGAAACTTAAAGAAAATTAACCTAGGAGATAGGTTTTCATACCTTTTCTCTTTATTTTTCTTTCGCTATATAACGTTGACGATTTGCAAGCTTTTCTATTTCACGATCACTTTCGATTCGATCATTCATGCTCATGCTCTTCCTTCTCCCTCTTCCTTCGAGCTCTCTCTCTCTCTCTCTAAGATGTAGGATTTCAAAAATCCCATCAAATGAACATATGGCCTCCTATTTATAGAAAATCAAGGCTAAGGGCAATTTAGTCATTTCGCCCCCACCTCCTCCATCCCTTAGCCACCAAGTTTACTTTGCCACCACCCTCACTTGGTGGCCAAGTAGCCGCCCCACATGCCCATGGGTTGCCCCATAGGTTATTACCCATCTGTTTACCCATTGGTTCGATCCGCGGTTTCTTTTCTTGGTTTGGGCCTTAACCCTAATTCTTCTTGGGCCTAGCTTGGGCTTAATTTCACAAAACATTGGGCTTGATATAATCCAAGTCCAATTGGATTCTACAAAGTCCATGCACTCAAAGTTCATTAAGACTCATCGTATTCTACGCATTCCATTCTCGTATTCTCATATTCTCTTCGTATATCTTTGTATGATATTCGTATTATACGTCGTAATAATCTTCGTACTATACTCGTATAATAACTAGTATTACACTCGTATTCCTTACGCATAATAACCCTAATTATTATACGAAATTATTAAATTCTCGGAACTTACTTTTCCTAACCCTTAGGTTTTAAGTTCGTAGGCGAAAACTTCGTTTTTGCCATAACTGAAATATTATTGAATATTCCATCACGTCTCAAAATTATACGTAATCAATAACTTCTCGGAATTTCAAAATAAATCTCCGAGCAGAAATGGATGAATAGTGCTTATTTCGTCTTTTTTCCCGAAAATATTTTTGTTCCCGAAAAAATTTTATTTTCGTCTTGAAAATTCCTATTCGTTCAATCTAGTTCTTAGCCAGAATCGTCCTGACTTATAATCATCCTAGGTTATAGAACGATTAATAAACACATAGCACATAATAGTATTAATAAAAATTAGTTTTATTAATAACTAATTCTTTAAACCTAAATTCTGGACAACCCGAATTTCCGGGTCGTTACACTCTTCCCCCCTTATAAAAATTCCGTCCTTGGAATTTCTTAAAACTACATCCTTACCCGAGTCATCACATTCACCCCTTCTTCACAGAATTTCGTCCTCAAAATTTTAGCTTACTTTACTTCTTAACTTCCCTTCAACGGAGTTCTTTTTTTCCATCATTCCTAACCCCCATAACCTATCAACAATCATGAAGTAGAAGGAATAACGAGGAATATAAAATTTCCTTTGAAAACATTTTATACTTTTGCTGAGGGGTCACATCGACCATGAACTCTTACTAGGTTAAACAGCATTTCGCCGTAATCCCTTCTTTAACAGTCAGTTTACAATCACAAAGAAAGTAAACTACCTCTTCCATGTTCTCCTCAGACTTAATCATTAGATTCCGCACCAAAACAATTTGGTTTGGCACAAGTTCTCAAAGAAAGCTCGATGACATACCATTTGTCTAGCCAAATCAAGTAGCTTAGACCATACCAATAAATTGGTTATCAACGTGAAACCTTCGTCTAGTCAACTCAATTGACGTTGACTACTTCTTTAAATTCTTTTCGCAATACATCAAAACGGTTTATGACGTCATAATACCGTACTTTTCACAGTATATTGAGGACTTCGTCAGTTTGTGACTTCGTCATTATACATCACACCATATCGGGTTATTGATCCTAAGATCACATCCAACACCATGTTCAATTGCATTAATAACTCCATCTTTTTACCATCCTTGCATCAAATGCACTGATGATATAAAATTCATTTTGATATTTTAAATCAATTTCTGTCTAGCAGAAGCAATTAGCATAGACATACCAAGAATAGCTCTTTTAAAATCTGTTGGTTCTAAAAGTTGAACCAATTCTTTCATTTTCAGAATGTACCAATCAACACGAGTTCAATAAACTTCGAAATCTAGCATAGCTAGATGACTTGGAATATCCTATTCTCCATCTTCCTTCATTGTCTTACTGCGACAATACTTAATCTTCTCTATCACCTTCATTGCTAAGTCTACTGAGAATACTTACTTTCAGCCCAAACATTCCTATACCTTAGTACAACCCCATCAACTTACCACACATTATGAGTTCAGGAACTTTCCACAATAATATGAGTTTAAGAACATCCAGAAAGACCATAGGCTTCCATTCGCTGAGACGTTCAAAAATATACCATATAATTATGAGTCACGAACTTACTATAAGTATGAGTTTTAGGAACTCGCACCTACCTTATCGTTCTCTACCTATCAAGTATATACATGAGAAAAGATTCACCTTCTCATCATATACATATTGATAACGTGACCTCCTATTCCAATGATTATCACTACCAGAAGCTAAGTGATTGTAGAACCAAACACAAAACACAATTCCCTGCCCATACAGAAAATTGGTCAACTCAGCTACTGACCGATATAGGAAGCTAAGCGGTTGTTACACCAAGGACAATTCTCCGCCCATACAAAGAATTGTTCAACTTAACAACTATATCGAATAAGAAGCTAAGTGGTTCTAAAATCACGTACAATTTCCCCGCCCATATAAGGAATCATACAACTCAGCTGCTGATATGAGTCCTCAATTAAAAATTTACAACTTCTAAATCTCTCTTTACTTAATACGAATCTTTATTTCGTATACTATCCTTTATAGCTCAATCTAAGTTCTTCTTCCCGTACTACTTCATAGTACCCTTCATTCATAGCATTAGCTATAAATCATTCATCGTTTAACAGCTTATCTGTTACTACGATTCACTATGATCACGTGGTGATCTTCATATCGTTCTCTCTATGATTATAGTCTAAGGTACTCCTACCTAAGGTTTATAACCTATCAGCTTTGATACCAATCTGTAACGCCCCGAAATCCGGTCTATTTCCACATCCGAATTTCATACGTCACGATCCCATCTTCTTCCAAACATACATCATTATATACTGAAATATAACAACATACACTCTCAAAAACCAGGTTCTAAAACATTAAAACCTCTTTCATTACAAATATGGATACTTACATTATTCTTTACATCTTACACGAGTGACTTTCATCCGCCGCTAAGGATACATAATATTTCATTAAACTAATCTAACATTCATTTAACTTATTTTATATTACAAGTCTTCTTTTGATCTTCTCGCTCATTCACATTCTGAATGGCACTTCATCTGGATACCGTCAGCTTGATCATTATGGGATCCTTAAGTTCTTCTAACATCGTCCGCTAAAAATGTTTTTCATTTAAAAGCAAGTGTGAGCATTTAATTTCCCAGCAAGTTATAACAGTTGAACAAACAATTTCAAGAGTTTAAACCTTCTTCAGAACTTCGATAACCGAACAAAGGTTATGAAGCAGCTTGAATAATAGGAATAGTCCCGATTCCTATCATCTTAAAACATCTGTCATTTTCACTTTGAAATACTTTTATTCCTCTACCTTTTTTCATACACATCCTTTCTGGCTAGAATCATTAGCACAAACTTAACAACAACGGTTCATGTATAAACATAGCATACTTGTATTGAATAGTCAATCATAGAACGATTCATATCATAGAAACACCGAAGTGTTCAAATTGTGGCGCAAGGCCTCATACATACTACCACCTTGTACATACATCGTACATATGCACATAGACAAGACTTCTCAAGTTCAACATCTGAGAAGTTTAAGAAACTAGCATTCATGTAATATGAATGAAGTTAGGAAACTTGCCTTCTGCACAGCTACAGCTTATGCTGAACTGCTCAATCCAATTCCTATATACCACATAAGGAGAAAACATAAACACCAATTAGTTATATATTGAACTTACGCATTGGTTTACTTAACTTTACTTCTTAGGGTTCACATTCTTGAAATTTAAGCTTACGCGACTAACTTCGTTTACCAGTTTACGGCTTCATGACATACGGAGATGTCTTACTCAAACGTTCATCAATTTGAATGATTTATATTCTTATCTTCTTCTTATAACTTCTCTAGGACTCAGCACACATCACGTCTCTGCTAGTAGTCCATATGGTACTCTGAGTGGTTTCCCATAAACAACCAATAAATAAGTTCCCGTATCATCTACACTGCCATCACAGTGAGTTAGATCGGTCGCCAGTTTTGTATATACCTTCGCTCTCTGAAGGAATTTTTTAGCCCAGCTCCCATATGTCAACCATCAAAGGTTAC
The DNA here is from genome assembly GCA_016801055.1 of Panax notoginseng. Lineage (NCBI taxonomy): Eukaryota > Viridiplantae > Streptophyta > Magnoliopsida > Apiales > Araliaceae > Panax > Panax notoginseng. The sequence goes on along the minus strand of CM029014.1, from coordinate 65,325,850 downwards.
GATTGTACCACAACCTAACTTATCTTAACTTATCCGAACAATTAAACTTAATGTTTGTTAAATCAATTTCTTATTCCTTACGGCTTTCCGGCAACTAAATGCCATACCTCAAGATTCATTCCTTATCCCACTCACATTCGGCTTTCTTAATAATTCATATCTTATTTAATACTTTCGTTATCCTTTCCATGAACCCCATGTTCATTACTCGTTCTTAGTGTCGAAACCATACTGATTGTTATATGCTAAGACCCAGCGTTCATCGCAACAACGTTGCGTTTACAGTGTCTATGCGCTTCACACTTAGCGTACATTATCATGACATAACATCGAAATGTTATTCATTACCCTCGTCTCTCAACGTCTAAGGAATCACAATAATAGTAATCCCTCACGTTCGTTCATCGCGACCACGGTCCCCGGACATCGATTTCGTAACCCGCGCTTATATCCTTCATCTTTTAAGTACGTTAAATCTTTCCATTCAATCTTTACTACAGGTTTAATTCACTAGATTAAGTGTTACATTAGATGGACATTATGTTATTTATCTTCCCTTACGTTTCCCCCAAGAGTTGAGCAATTAAAAGCTCTTCTCTGGCTTTTCCTTCACACCGGCGCTACGGCGCCACAATCCTCATTAACTCTCACGCCGCGGCATGAGTTGGCAGTACCTGGCTTTCCGGTCTGGCGCTGCAGCACCACATTACAAGGCATGACTGGCGCCGCGACGCCAAGCCCTAATTCTTGAAATTTTTTCTAAGTCTTTAATTGTTTTGAGACGCTTACTTCCCACTTCCATAACTTATTCGTTATAACTCGGAACGAGGTCGTTCGAAAGCCATTCTCTTCCTTATCTCATGTACTTCAACCCCCCTTAGACAGAACTTTGTTCTGAATCCATTAACATGCCATTCAATTAGCTTGATCTTCACTCTTCGTTCATTTTTACGCTTTTAATGTTCTTCGCTCGTTCGTCCGTAATTAGGTCATCCGAACTCGGAGCTCGTTCGTTCTTGAGTCCACAACTAACATTTTCTATGTTTCCTTACTTCCTTATGAAACCCTACACGTTCTGGTTCATTTACTAACTTTCTAATTCTCGTTTGTCTTTTACGAAAATTTTGTCATAACTTCGTTATAGCTACGTTTTAATTCGTTCTTCATGAACGTTTCTACAGTTCCTAACCAAGCAATAAGCATCTAACCTATACGCGATGGTTTTAAACTTGTCCATTAACAACAATTAAACTACGATAGTTTTAAATTTGTTCATCAACAACGTTCTTCGTGTTCTTCGCGTGTTCTTCGTGTTCTTCGTTCGTTCTTCATTTTAATCGATATTTTGGATTACGATTTCACTTTTTCTTGGAATTTGATGTTATAGAACACCATTCCTTACTTAATTCACCTACTTGTTCATAATATTCATTCGGATCGCTCAAAATCCTTACGAATCTTATACTTACTTTAGAAATTTATTTCCTAAACTTCTAATTCTTATTTCTTCATTTTCTCATGAATTCAACCATATGAAATCATTTCTAACATCATCTTTTCTCTATTCTCATTAAGCTATGTCCTTGAACATAGAAACTTAAAGAAAATTAACCTAGGAGTTAGGTTTTAATACCTTTCCTCTTTATTTTTCTTCCGCTATACAAAGTTGACGATTTGCAAGCTTTTCTATTTCACGATCACTTTCGATCCGATCATTCATGCTCATATTCTTCCTTCTCCCTCTTCCACCAAGCTCTCTCTCTCTAAGATGTATGATTTCAAAAATCCCATCAAATGAACATATGGCCTCCTATTTATAGAAAATCAAGGCTAAGGGCAATTTAGTCATTTTGCCCCCCACCTCCTCCATCCCTTAGCCACCAAGTTTACTTGGCCACCACCCTTACTTGGTGGCCAAGTAGCTGCCCCACATGCCCATGGGTTGCCCCATAAGTTATTACCCATCCGTTTACCCATCGGTTCGATCTGCGATTTCTTTTCTTGGTTTGGGCCTTAACCCTAATTCTTCTTGGGCCTAGCTTGGGCTTAATTTCACAAAACATTGGGCTTGATATAATCTAAGTCCAATTGGATTCTACAAAGTCCATGCACTCAAAGTTCATTAAGACTCATCGTATTCTACGCATTCCATTCTCGTATTCTCGTATTCTCTTCGTATATCTTCGTACGATATTCGTATTATACGTCGTAATAATCTTCGTACTATACTCGTATAATAACTAATATTATTCTCATATTCCTTACGCATAATAACCCTAATTATTATACGAAATCATTAAATTCTCGGAACTTACTTTTCCTAACCCTTAGGTTTTAAGTTCGTAGGAGAAAACTTCGTTTTTGCCATAACTGAAATATTATTGAATATTCCATCATGTCTCAAAATTATACGTAATCAATAACTTCTCGGAATTTCAAAATAAATTTCCAAGCAGAAACGGATGAATATTGCATATTTCGTCTTTTTCCCCGAAAATATTTTTGTTCTCAGAAAAATTTCATTTTCGTCTTGAAAATTCTTATTCGTTCGATCTAGTTTGTAGCCAGAATCCTCCCGACTTATAATCATCATAGGTTATAGAACGATTAATAAACACATAGCACATAATAGTATTAATAAAAATTAGTTTTATTAATAACTAATTCTTTAAACCTAAATTCTGGACAACCCGAATTTTCGGGTCATTACAGAAATCATGTTAAGAGTCCTTAAGTTATGTGTCTGTGAAGTATATATATATATTACATGTTAATTTAGTTGTTAGAAAGTAATTTGTAGGCCAAATTGGCTTTGTTTATGTTCTTCGCGAAGTTGGTCGCCAAAGACTGTAATTTGGCGCCGTAGCGCTGCCTCGTAGTATAAGTTTCGCGTCGCCTCGCCACAGTGCCAAGTATAACCTTGTGCCTCGTGCCGCAGCGCCATCACTGCGCCGCAACGTTGGTTAGCAGAATGGCCAGACAGTGTATTTTAGTTACACAAAGTCTGAAATTGTTGAATATTATGATTATTAAGATGTGATTTTGGTATTACAATACTAAGAATGAAAATATTTTAAACAATTAACGAGTTCTGTTATTACATTACTAATGTGACTCGACTATGTGATTAAAACTGATCCATACATGAAGTAGATACTTAATTGTATACAGAGTATATGTAGTAACTAATTATGTCATGTTGACATGTATATAGGGTATTGTGATTCGAGTTATTACGGTTTAGCTTACACTCAAGGCAAGTTTTTGTTGCCTCCTTTTTAGTCTTAACAAAAGGATTCTAACTCATGCAAGCATACATGGGTTAACAAGTAGTACATAGTAAGAACAGTATCGATCCACGGAGAAAGGTTTTAAAATTAACTTATCATACACCAATTGTATCACTATTTTTATATGCTTAAACGAATAATTCACAATTATGCTTAATCTATATTCAATTAATGAATAAAACATAGGACTAATTTAATGAAATCAAATTTGGAATTAATGGGATTCTAACTTCATTTCATATTTCATCTAAATATTACCATCATGCAAGATTATACAAGTATCATGGAAAATTAGCCAAGAGCACAAAATTAGACATAACCATTTTTCAATGCATTATGACTTGCTTACATAACCTCCACATGCAATAGAAATCATGTAATCAACAATAAAACCAAAGTCACTATATTTCTATGTGAAATTGCGGCAATATGAAATTGAAGAACAAGCTCTTATATACTACACATGGTGAAATAGTATATTTCTATCTAGTTCACGAAATATAAAGCTAAACATTTCAGCCTCATAAATGTATGCTATCATGATCATAACCATGCTCACATGTCATTTTTCAATTCCATATAAGCATATAAAATGAATGATGATCAAACATTAATGCAATCCAATCAATCATAACAGAAATTCTAATGATAAACGAACAATCAAGCAATCAGGCAATTAATTATAGACTACATATAAAAATTTGTTAGAATCCTATAATGGAATTTAGTTCATTTCTGAACTGAAAGCCATTATGGGATTATAGTAGCACATGGAAAATAAATAAGGCAATTCAAAGAGAAGATAGAATTGATCAAACCCAATTGCAGATTATGTTCCAAAGTGTTGTTTTAATCTCCAATAATTTCTAGCGAAATGAAATGAGTCATTATTCAATGACTGAATTCAAGAGGCGATATAGAAAATCTTGAATTTATGCTCAAATCCTCTCTAGAAAAATCAGTTCAAAAGTTACTAACCCTAAAAATTACCCTATAAAAACTAATAAAAAACCAATATAACCACGTCTGGTACCAACTAGAATAGTTTCAGATAATACCACATTCAAATTTCAAATTCAAAAACATAAATCAAATAATAGCTTCAGATAACGCGCGCGGCCGCGCGTGATCGCAATACAAAATGGGCGCAGGCGCATGAAATCTAGCTTGTTCAGCCGCGCGGGCGCGCGATGTGTACTTTCAGCCTCTGCCTACATGTAGCGCGGGCGTGCAAGGAATGCTTTGTCAAGCAACGCGGCCGCGCTGCTTCTGTCTGCTGCATACTACTATCTGCTGCTATTGCTTGTTGTTGTTCTGTTGTTTGTTGCTTGTTCCTCCATCACTACTCAGTTCCTTATCTATACTCGTTTCACGTGCCATGCCTTCGCTAGTTTCATACCACCTACCAATGCCGAGCTATGCCATTTCCTATATTTTCATACCATAGGAGTTCTAATTACATGTAATGCAAAATAAACACAAAATGCAATTAAAAACATACTAAAATCTACTTGAGATGAGCATAATTCTCGTGAATTGATATTAAATAAGTAGGTATAAAACCTACTTATCAAATACCCCCCAAACGTAACTATTGCTTGCCCTCAAGCAATGCATACGACATTAAACACTGAAAATGCAACTACATGTTGTGCAACTAGATTACAATGCAAATGAGTCCCATATTTTTCCAGCTAGAATAGAATTTCAGTCCAATATACCTCAGTGAATTATCCAGATTCAAGAATAAAAATTCTAACTAAACTATAGACATAATATCATACACTCAAATAACCCATACATGCTATAAGGATGTTCTGTGTGTGTGTTGTGTTCACTAAAACTTGATTAAAGCAAAGAATACTCATGCTAAACTGCTCAAAATAGAAAACTACAGTCTAAATCAAGATTCCTGTATACTAATGCAATAAAGACTACTCTAACATGTCAATACAAACTAAGGTTCAACAATGGGTTTAAAAAGCATTATTTATACTCACAAGGGCAATTTTCGCTCTTTCCGGCGGTGTGTATTGCTATTTTATTTATATCACATGGTTGTGCAATGCCTCATTCCGTTAGGCTAACATTGTTACCCCTTAGCAAGCTTTCAATCAACAACTCCCAGACCATAAAAGATCTTAGGGCACTAGGTGTAAAGACAATTCCCTCGGGCTTACTTGATCAAGTAACAAAGGCCCCGAAATAAGACTAACCATGGTAGTTTTATTTTATTTATTTATTTATATATATATATTTTATAATAAGCATACCCATGTATTCCCAAAGCTTGATTATTAATGTTTTCATAATCTAAGTCCATTTTCCACACAATTCTATTTTTAAAACCACATTTCCTACCAAGCAATAAAACATATAACTCTTATGCCTACAAGCATTTGTGAACACATCAGTGCAAACCGAAAGCATCTAAACAACACCATGGATTACATCATATAAAATGTTATATCTAAGCTTATGTTATCCATTAAACTCAACAACCCTTCAAATTTTAAATTCATCATTGGCTAGACATAGATTCCACATAACTAGAAATGCAAGACATGCTAACATGTAATGCAACTAAACATATACTAACACATAAACATGTAAACTAAAAATGCAAAATTAAAATTTAAACTAACATGCAAACACTACATGCAACTACCTACTACCCAATAAATACCCCCAAACTTGAACTATTCAGTGTCCCAATGCATAAAGGTATAAGGTTAGAAGAACTCCCCTACTGATCAGCTGCACTACCCTCTTCGGGTGGTGAATCTAGTGGTGGAAATGGCACGGCTGTCCCAAATTGTGGCCACTCGAGTGTAGTACCCTGCTGTGCAAACGCCTCCGCTAGCGACCTCGTCTAACCCGTAACAAATGCTACATAGTTATCATACATAGCATTAACCTTCCGTTCCAACCTTCGGAGCTGTCGATCCCCAATAATAGCAGTGGCTTGAGTCGATGTTCCTGCTTCAGTTTCCTGTGTGGGTTGTGGTGGAGGCATCGAGGATGCGGGTTGAAGGATGAAACCTTTTCCCCTCGGGTGTGGCTCACCTCCTGCCCAATCCTCGAATTTGGCAATCGTCACATGAGTGATATCTTGGCTAGGACTTTGCATCTATTCATCACCCCAATGGACTCCTTGATGTGGACACAGACTAGCAATAACAGATGCATGTGGGATACTTCCCGTATTGCTTCCCTTCATGTAACATAACATATTTTGATTAATGATATGACCCACATCTATGTACTTGCCTGTGACTATTCCCCACAAAATGATAGCCCTCTCAATTGTGATTTTATGCTGATGCGTCGAAGGTACAAGCTTCGCACATATGAATAAATTCCAAGCCTTTGCATAGCGATTCAGGGATGATGCTGGGAAAGTGTGAGGCTGATTCGTTTCTGCCCTATAAGTCCACGGCGTTCCTAGAATGCACAAGTCAGTGATGACTTCGTCCAAATCAATCTCAAAACGGGCAGCCTCGACACAATTATTATACCCAGTCGGTGGAGTGTCAAGTATTCTGAAAGCTGCGCTGATTGATTGAGGTCGGTAATCTACCTGAACTCCTCGAACCATTGATAACCCACTCATAGTATCTTTCGCATTAGCATAAAATTCTCGAACAATACCCATGGGAGTAGGCATAGGGGTTGCAGTAAATCCTCCCCATCCTCTTTCCCGAATCATATCCCACAGTTTCCCATCTTGCTTCTCAAGATTGAAGCATCTTTCCTTCACAAATGTTTTTGTCACTATTCTATAGTACTCCATTTGTGCCTCCAGACTGAGAAATTCCGTATGATCCACAATATCTTCACCTTGGCTACTGGAAGAAGATGATGATGATGGAGTGACAGAACGTGCACGCTTAGGACCCATTTAAAATTGATGAAGAAGAAGAAAACTTGCTTGATATAATCGTGAGTGATATATTTGCTGCACAGAGAACCCCCAAACTTATATTGCACAAACCCACTGAAGCCCTAGTTTTGTCAGTGTAGATGTTAAACGTGGGTAGGAAAACTGATGCGATAATCAAGCAGTGGAGATGAGACGTTACACCTTCAATTTGAAACGGTTTGGAGAGGAAGAGTCGTGCGTGTTTTGGAGAACAATGAACTACGCTCTTTGTTATTTCAAATGATGGAAGATATGGGACAAGACACGTCTTTAAATCCATTTTTTTTCAAAAGTCGATGTTGAGCGCGGCCGCGCGTGTTCTAAATGGGGACATGGCGCGTGCGCGCGATTGCTTTTTTTGCACAAACTTGTAGCACGAACGCGCGATTTCTCAAGGCTTTCATGGCACGACCGCACGACCCTGTATCCTATAATATCAATCTGCATCCCAAATACATCAACACGATGATGACTTCATTCCAATACACCTGCATAAACACCACTTAACAATATCAAAGCATGAATGGCTGAATAAACAAGAATGACTATCTTATCACCATACTTTCTATGCTATGCTTAAACATTATCATGTGCAAATTCAGCTCTCATGATATTTATGCATAATTAATCAAACTAACACAACTAAGTATGAAAATGAACTAACAAAAATAATCAAAACAGAATAAACAAAAGATAAAGATAGAAATAATGGGTTGCCTCCCATCAAGCGCTAAGTTATAGTTAATTAGCTTGACTGTCTCTGACTTTTCATGTTGAAGATAGAATTGAGGTTACTTTTTGTCTATCAACCTCGCCACAAAAATAATGCTTCAGCCGATGTCCATTCACTTTAAACGGCTTGTCCGGGAACTTGTCAAACACTTCTACTGCACCATGTGGGAAATCGTCTTCACTTTGAATGGCCCTGACCAACTTGATTTAAGCTTCCCAGGAAAAAGTTTAAGTCTAAAATTAAATAGCAAAACTCTTTGTCTTGGCTCAAATACTCTTTCTATGATCTTGCGATCATGCCATTTCTTCACCTTTTCCTTGTATAGCTTTGAATTTTCATATGCATGTAGTCTGAATTCCTTCAACTCATTGAGTTAAAGTAGGCATTTTTCTCCTACAACCTTCAAATCAAAATTGAGCTTCCGAATTGCCCAATATTCCTTATGCTCAAGCTCCATTGGAAGGTGACATGCTTTGCCATAAACCAGCTGAAAAGGTGACATGCCCAACAGAGTTTTATACGCAGTCCTATATGCCCAAATAGCGTCATCAAGTTTCAAGGACCAATCCTTTCTTGTGGGGTTCACAACTTTCTTCAAAATTCTTTTGACCTCACGATTGGAAACTTCGGCTTGGCAATTGGTTTGAGGGTGATAAGCGGTATCAATGCGATGATTAACCCCATACTTGGCCAATAAAGCTGTGAATTGCCTATTATAAAAATGACTGCCTTCATCACTAATGATAGCTCGTGGAGTCCCAAACCTTGTGAAAATACTCCTCTGTAAAAATCTTAGGAGCACTTTGGCATCATTCGTTGGAAGAGCTGCCACTTCCACCCACTTTGACACATAATCAACTAATAACAAAATGTACAGATTTCCACATGAAGAAACGAAAGGGCCCATGAAGTCTATCCCCCAAACATCAAAAATTTCCACCTCGAGGATAGTGTTCAATGGCATTTCATTTCTTTTCGAAATGTTCCCAACTCTTTGACATCTGTCACATCTTTGTACGAAACTGTAACCATCCTTGAAAATTGTTGGCCAGTAAAATCCTGCTTGTAACACTCTAGCCGTTGTTCGCTCTCCACCATAGTGACCCCCATATAAAGAAGTATGACAATCCTGCAAAATCCCCTCAGTCTCACTATATGGGATACATCTCCTTATTATCTGATCAGCACATTGCTTGAACAAATATGGTTCATCCCATATAAACCACTTCACATCATGCAAGAATTTCTTCTTTTGATATTCAACCAAGTCAGAAGGTACCATCTTACTCACCAAGTAGTTCGCATAATCAGCAAACCATGGAACTTACCCTTTCACCACAAACAACTGCTCATCTGGAAAGGATTCATTAATCACAACCTTGTCATCTACCTCCCTTTATGGATTCTCCAATCGAGATAAGTGGTCCGCCACTTGGTTCTCAGTTCCTTTTCTGTCCTTGATCTCCAAATCAAATTCTTGCAATTGTAGTATCCATCTGATCAAACGAGGCTTTGCATCCTTCTTTACCATCAAGTGTCAAATTGCCACGTGATCCGTGTACACTATCACCCTTGTACCAATTAGATATGATCTAAACTTGTCAAAAGCATACACAACTGCCAGTAATTCCTTCTCTGTGGTGGTGTAGTTCAACAGTGCATCAGTAAAGGTCATGTTTGCATAATATATCACATGAAAAATCTTTTCCTTCCGCTGACCCAAAATAGCCCCCACAAAATAATCACTAACATCACACATCAATTCGAATGGTATGTCCCAATTCGCTGCTGTAATTACCGGTGCTGAAGTTAATTTCCTCTTCAAATACTAGAATGCAGACACACAATCCTCGTCAAACTTGAACTGTGCATCCTTCTCCAAAAAACTGCAAAGTGGTTTAGTTATCTTGGAGAAGTCTTTATTGAACCTACGGTAAAAGCCTGCATGTTCTAGAAAACTTCGAACACCTTTTACTGAAGTTGGTGGCGACAAATTTTCAATAGTTTCTAATTTAGCTCTGTCCACCTCAAGTCCCTTCTTCGATACCTTATGTCCCAGAATTATTCCTTCTTATACCATAAAATGGCACTTTTTCTAATTTAATACCAAATTTGTCTCAACACATCTTCTCAAAACCATGACAAAATTTTCCAGACATAGATCAAAGGAATCCCCAAATATTGAAAAATCATCCATAAATACCTCCACTTTTTGCTTCACCATATCTGAAAAGATAGCCATCATGCACCTCTGAAAAGTGGTTGGGGCATTACAAAGACTAAAAGACATCTTCCTGAAAGCGAAAGTACCGTATGGACATGTAAAGGTTGTCTTTTCTTGGTCATTTGGAGGTATAACAATCTGATTGTAGCCTGAATATCCGTTCAGAAGAAAATAGAACTCATGCCCCGCTAGTCTGTCCAACATTTGATCGATAAATGGCAGTGGAAAATGATCTTTCCTTGTAGCTTTGTTAAGCCTGCGGTAATCCATGCAAACTCTCCACCTCGTCACTGTTCTTTTCGGAATCCATTCATTGCTCTCATTAGAAATCACGGTCATACCACCTTTCTTCGGTACACACTGTACCGGGTTCACCCATGTACTATCTGAAATTGGATATATAATACCTGTATCTAGCCATTTCAACACTTCCTTCTTTATCACTTCCTTCATGATTGGATTAAGTCTTCTTTGATGTTCCACTGAAGGCTTGCTATCATCTTCCAGCAGGATCTTATGCATACAAAAAGATGGGTTGATCCCTTTTATATCTGCTATAGTCCATCGAATAGCTGACTTGAACTCTCTAAGGACTCTTAGCAATTTTTCTTCCTGAAAAGATGTTAGTACAGAGGAAATAATCATAGGTAATTTTGAATTTTCATTTAAAAATGAATACCTCAAATGCTCAGGAAGTGGTTTCAATTCAAGTTCTGGAGGTCTTTCCAGAGATGGTTTCAATTTTTCTGATGACTCTCCAACTTTCTTTAATGGCTCAACGGGAATATTGAATTTTCTGAATTGTGGAGTTGTATCAAGAAAATGCACAAGTTCTTCAATCTCTTCATCATCTATTTTTGAATTTCCAGCAATTGCACTTCTCAATGGTTCTTGATTCACCATGTTCTCTACTTCATCGTTTAAAACCTTGTCCACCAAATCAACCCTAAAGCATTCTTCATCATCTTTCGAAAATTTCATTGCCTTGAATATGTTGAAAGTGATCCAACGGTCGGATTAAATATTATAACTCACACAATAAAGCTGTAAGAACACCGATTTGATCGTTTAATACCTCCAATCTGACAAAATACTATTAAAATACCTCAACATTAATTCCTTCATTTATAACCACATAAATAAATCCATCATTTATATTCATATTAAATAAATATTTTCCTTATCATATAAATCAATAATTAATTATTAAATAATATTACAGAATCACAATAATGACAACCAGGCAGTTCCCAGGACAGAGGGGGCTTTTCATTAAGGATTTCTCCATATTGGCACACAATTAGATGACCAAACCTCTCATTGACAGAAATTTCTAGACATTGTCAATAATACTATCTAATAATGTTATTCAAATAATATGAATTTTTTATTTGATAATGGAGATACTGTACAGTGACAATTATTGAAACAACAATAATATAAAATATCAATACAACAATTAGTAATTCAATAAAATAAAATATTAAACAGAAATTACTGTAACAATTATTGAGTAGTGTCTTCTCACGTCAGAATCGGTAATTAAAAAAATACTGTGCAATACCGTGTGCTACTGTGCAACTACGCGTATTACTGTATTTTAACCACCAGGTATTCCAATAGTGTTAACGGTAACAACTACGCCGTTATTTATAAAAACTCAAATTTGTCATTTTCTTCATCCGACAGTTATTCTATTATGGGCCCCACAATTGACTGCGCCGTCGTACGGATATTCCCGACAAGAAGAATATTCCACGACCAAACGAATATTCCCCGACAACAATGAATATTTTATAGCCACTTGCGTATTTTGAAAAAAAAAAATTCATATATCACCCTTAACTTTAACTTTTATCAATTTAACCATTTACTGAATAGTAATTATAAGAAAAATTGAATACTTTTATTTCATAAAATTCGGGGTCTTACAATAATGGTGATAGTTTTATAATGAATGTGGGATATATGAGTATATGTGGAGGAAGAGTATTTTTTGTTGTATTAAATGATTAACACATATTTTGTGTGTCGGTGGATCCCATTTCTTGACTGAAATTTGATTATAGCCTGTAAAATCGTCCGTTTATGGATTTCGGTCAATTTTTGTTTGGAATTTGGAAAAACTTTCTTCTGCAAAGTTGTAGAGAATTGAATTTCCTATAAGAAGTCGGAGATTCGAATTTTCTGATAAAAGGGCTATTTTCTATGAATTATTGAAGTTTCAAAAAATAAAATAATTTTTATTAAATTATAGGGTGGGACCCACTTTGGTTGGTGTTGATTAAACACATGCGCTGCCAAAAATCCTTCCAATATGGCTGCTATGATTTTCAGAATGGGTGGCGTAGGAAACAAATAATAATATTATTATTATTTTATTATTTTAGTCTCTTTTGGTGTTCTAGCATTTTTCTATAAATAGGTGCTTAAGTTAGAATTAAAAATCACAGCAGAAACAAGTTTTCTTTCTCTCTATATTATCAAGCATATTTTTGTGAGTATTTATATATCTTGAGTGTTGCTCAGCGTTATATCCGATATTCAAGTCAGAAGTACTACTCTTTTGAGGTAAGAGATTTTAAGGGTTATTATGTTTTTCAGTTCGTAATTCTTCTGACCTTCAGAAAATTTTGGAAAAATTTGAAATGATATTTTGATGAGTTTTATTGATTGTGTCCAAAAATGGTGATTTTTGGATGTATAGATTATGAGTTATGAATTTTACGGGGAAAGACTATTTTCAAAGTAATCGCTTATAACTCCTTGTGGTTAAGTCCAAAGTTGGTGAAATTTTTATTGAGAGTACATGTATATGATAGAAGTATACTCTATAAATTTCGAAATTTTTGGATAAAAGTACAATTTTTGATAAATATCTAAATATTCAGCTGTTTTGGCCATATGAAAAATAGTAAATGAGTTTTAAAAATTCTGAGAAAAATATATATTCAATATGGGACTATATTCTGCTAAATCCCAGAAAAGAAATATTTTTGGAACTGATTTGGTATTTTTAATGAAAATAGACTAGTTATGAGTAAACAAATTAAATATGTTATGTGAAGTAAGAAAATTGGAAAATAGGATTTTATGGCTTGAAAATCCTATATGAGGTATATGCAAATTTTTGATAAGGGTTTTGGTTATTGGTAATAAAATCTTATGAGTTTGGCATTTTAGGATGATTACATGCATTATTTAGTAAAGTGTAAACAATTAAAATAAATTGTTTATAAGCTTAAAAAATATTATTCTTTCAATATCATTATACCGAAATATTGGTATGGATGTTATTATGGAATTTCTACCTTTTCATGTCGAGTTATTATTCATGAATTACTATTCATTACTATTCACGAGTTACTATTCATGAGTTACTATTTACGAGTTACTATTCACGACAAAATTAGTTTCTTTTTCTGACCAAATTATAGTTGATTTATGAATATTACTCTTGAGATTAAATCTATATGTTGATCATATTATTTTTATTATCATATATAACATTTTTATAACCTTGATGTCGAAATTCTCTTTCACTTGAGTGTAAAGATGGGTAGATTGTTGGTATGATCATGACTATGGGTTCTCTTTAGCCAGTAGTGCAAAGTTGAATTGTTGACTGGTATGATAATGACCATTAAATTTATAACTGAATATCTTTAGCTTAAGTGTAAAAGTGAATTGATCAACATGGTTATAATTATTATTTATATAATTCTGAAATGATTATATATTTCTTTGAGATATTAATATATTTGGCCTATAGTGCAAAGATGAACTGTTGATGAATATCTTTGGCCTGTAGTGCAAAGATGAATTATTGATGAATATCTTTAGCCTGTAGTGCGAAGATGAACTGTTGTTGAATATCTTTGGCCCGTAGTGCAAAGATGGTTTGTTGATGAATATCTTTGACCGTAGTGCGAAGATGGATTTATTAGCATGATTATGAACAGGAATTGTGATTTGTTGTAACCATGATCTTTGATGATTTAGGTAAAGACAGGTGATGAAAATATTCTTCGTCCTGGGTGCGAAGAAATATTTAGAATCACAATTATGATTATGAGTTATTCATATGATTGTGGAAGGAAACTGTTGAGTGATGTTACAGGGATAAAACATTGTTGGTGGATTTTTAACATAGAGAAGATAATAGATTTTGTAGTCTATTTGACTCTTCTAATGGATTGCTCGTTCCGCTCCAACTATGGTTGAAATTTTTATCATCTACCATATGTTCTAAATCTCTTATTTACTACTGATGAAGACTATTGATAATTTATTTATCTTTAGTCATGATTTTCTTTACTGGGCTAGTTGTGCTCACCCTTCTGTTTCCCAATTCCTTTCAGGTAATAAGAGTGTAGCTGGATCGAGCGGAGGTAATAGGGGAATAGAAAGGTGGTCATCATTTAGTAGTTATATTTGGTGAATCATCTAGGGTGAAGCGAACCCAACGTTGGAAGGGTGTTTTTCCACTATCATACAAGATGTCTAATGATATACAATCTCGTGTCACCATAAGACATGGATGTGCTCATCCACTTGCTGAGTATATCTACGAGCACTACCTATATAATCTTGGTGTTTGTTTGAATTATAATTCACGATTAAAGACAGTGGAGATAATGATAAGTCAAGAGAAGACTCACCATTGGGAAGAATATGATAGTAATCTTCTCGTTTTTCTTTGGGGTCTATTGGGTCAACCAAGGATAATTCTGTGGCCATATGATATCTATCACAACTTAGACGCATGGCCTCCCATGTACGAAGGTTTCCTTAAGCACTTTCCAAAGATTCTAATTTCTAAAACAGTTTTTGACTATACCTTTATGTAAGGTGTCATTGTAAGGTGCTGTCCATGGTTAGGACATGAGTCACATTTGGTATATATTTGTATCCAAACTCACAGCATATGTGTTGTTGTATTTTACACGATAATTGTTGTAATAAAGTTGTAGTTATTTTCTGTACCATGTATTTGGCGACTCAGAATAGGTTGGATGGAATGGACCTATTTTGGGGTCGTTACATTTTGGTATCAGAGCTTAGGGATATGATCTCTGGCAGAGATCGGGAAATAGAACTAGGAGGGGAGAGATAAGTAAATCCTTCGCTAGTGTGTCCTACCTAAGCTTATTTGTTGGTCAGTCATAATATCAGAATATTATGTGATATGTTAATTTGTTAATTTTACCGTTGTTTTGAAGCTATATTCTAGAATGATATCTAAAATACAGGAGATGAGCAATGGAGAAATCATGATGATAGGGAAGATGGAATCTGAAATGAAAGCAAGGTATTGTCAACTCTTTGAAATACCAGGTACGTAAATTTCGGGGACAAAATTTCATAAGGAGGGGAGATGCCTACATGCTAAGTGACTTTACATACATGCATGATCATTCAAAATTCATCTTTACACACATCATGGTCTTAGTTTGGGATTTCTAATAAGTCAAGGCCAATTGAGGTCATGAATCACAAGAACTACTATGTTCACCATGTACACATATGAGATAGTCATGGATTTTGTAAGACTCCGAATTCTATGAAATAAAAGTATTCAAATTTTCTTATAATTATAATTCAGTAAATGGTTAAATTGATAAGAAGTTAAAGTTATGGGTGAAATGTAAAAATTTTTCAAAATAAACAAGTGGTTATAAAATAATCATTATTGTCGGGGAATATTCGTTGGTCGTGGAATATTCTTTCCGTCGGGGAATATTCGTACGACGGAGCAGCTATTTGTGGGCCCCATAACGACAAACGGTTGGATGAAGATAACGACAAAAATTGAGTTTTTATAATTAACGGCGTAGTTGTTACCGTTAACACTGTTGAAATACCCGGTGGTTAAAATGCAGTAATACGCGTTATTGAACAGTAGCACACGATATTGCACAGTATTTTTGAAATTATTGATTCTTAGATAAGAAGACACTACTGAATAATTGTCACAGTAATTACTGTTCAATATTTTATTTTATTGATTCAATAATTGTTGCGTTGATATTTTATATTATTGTTGTTTCAATAATTGTTGCTGCACATCATCTCCATTATCAGATCAATAATTCATATTATTTGAATAATATTATTAGATAACATTATTGGCAATGTCTAGAAAGTTCTGTCTAAGGAGAGGTTTGGTCATTTAATTGCGCGCCAGTAAAGAGAAATCCTTATTGGAAAGCGCCCTCTTTCCTGGGAACGGCCTGGTTGTCATAAATGTGATTCTGTAATATTATTTGTGAATAATTAATTATTAATTCATATGATAAGGAAATATTTATTTTATGTGAATATAGATGGAGAAAATTTTTAAAGTGACAATTGTTGAAAAATGATATTTTATCTTTTCTAATAAAATAATTTATTATTATATTTAATAATATAATAATAGTGATAGTTTTACAATAAATGTGGGATATATAAGTATATGAGGAGGAAGAGTATTTTTTGTTGTATTAAATGATTAACACATGTTTTGTGTGTCGGTGGACCCCATTTCTTGACTGAAAGAGCTATTTTCTATGAATTATTGAAGTTTAAGAAAATAAAATAATTTTTATTAAATTATAGGGTGAGACCCACTTTGGTTGGTGTTGATTAAACACGTGGGCTGCCAAAAATCCTTCCAATATGGCTGTTATGATTTTTAGAATGGATGGCGTAGGAAACAAATAATAATATTTTTATTATTTTATTATTTTAGTCTCCTTTGGCGTTCTAGCATTTTCCTATAAATATGTGCTTAAGTTAGAATTGAAAATCACACCAGAAATAAGTTTTCTTTCTCTCTATATTATCAAGCATATTTTTGTGAGTATTTAGATATCTTGAGTATTGCTCAGCGTTATATCCAATATTCAAGTCAGAAGTACTGTTCTTTTGAGGTGAGGGATTTTAAGGGTTATTATGTTTTTCAGTTCGTAATTCTTCTAACCTTCAAAAATTTTGAAAAAATTTGAAATGATATTTTGATGAGTTTTATTGATTGTGTCCAAAAATGGTGATTTTTGGATGTATAGATTATGAGTTATGAATTTTACGGGGAAAGACTATTTTCAAAGTAATCGCTTATAACTCCTTGTGGTTAACTCCAAAGTTGGTGAAATTTTTATTGAGAGTACATGTATATGATAGAAGTATACTCTATAAATTTCGAAATTTTTGGATAAAAGTACAATTTTTGATAAATATCTAAATATTCAGCTGTTTTGGCCATATGAAAAATAGTAAATGAGTTTTAAAAATTCTGAGAAAAATATATGTTCAATATGGGACTATATTCTGCTAAATCTCAGAAAAGAAATATTTTTAGAACTGATTTGGTATTTTTCATGAAAATAGACTAGTTATGAGTAAACAAATTAAATATGTTATGTGAAGTAAGAAAATTGGAAAATAGGATTTTATGGCTTGAAAATCCTATATGAGGTATATGCAAATTTTTGATGAGGGTTTTGGTTATTGGTAATGAAATCTTATGAGTTTGGCATTTTAGGATGATTAAATGCATTATTTGGTAAAGTGTAAACAATTAAAAATAAATTGTTTATAAGCTTAAAAAATATTATTCTTTCAATATCATTATACCGAAATATTGGTATGGATGTTATTATGGAATTTCTACCTTTTTCATGTCGAGTTACTATTCACGAATTACTATTCACGAGTTACTATTCACGAGTTATTATTCACGAGTTACTATTCACGACAAAATTAGTTTCTTTTTCTGACCAAATTATAGTTGATTTATGAATATTACTCTTGAGATTAAATCTATATGTTGATCATATTATTTTTATTATCATATATAACATTTTTATAACCCTGATGTTGAAATTCTCTTCCACTTGAGTGTAAAGATGGGTAGATTGTTGGTATGATCATGACTATGGGTTCTCTTTGGCCAATAGTGCAAAGTTGAATTGTTGACTGGTATGATCATGACCATTGAATTTATAACTGAATATCTTTAGCTTAAGTGTAAAGGTGAATTGATCAACATGGTTATAATTATTGTTTATATAATTCTGAAATGATTATATATTTCTTTGAGATATTAATATATTTGGCCTATAGTGCAAAGATGAACTGTTGATGAATATCTTTGGCCTGTAGTGCAAAGATAAATTATTGATGAATATCTTTAGCCTGTAGTGCGAAGATGAACTGTTGTTGAATATTTTTGGCTTGTAGTGCAAAGATGGTTTGTTGATGAATATCTTTGACCGTAGTGCGAAGATGGATTTATTAGCATGATTATGAACAGGAACTGTGATTTGGTGTAACCATGATCTTTGATGTTTCAGGTAAAGACAGGTGATGAAAATATTCTTCGTCTTGAGTGCGAAGAAATATTTAGAATCACAATTATGATTATGAGTTATTCATATGATTGTGGAAAGGAACTGTTGAGTGATGTTACAGGGATAAAATATTGTTGGTGGATTTTTAACATAGAGAAGATAATAGACTTTATAGGCTATTTGACTCTTCTAATGGATTGCTCGTTCCGCTGCAACTATGGTTAAAATTTTTATCATCTACCATATGTTCTAAATCTCTGATTTATTATTGATGAAGACTATTGATAATTTATTTATCTTTAGTCATGATATTCTTTACTGGACTAGTTGTGCTCACCCTTCTGTTTCACAAATCCTTTCAGGTAATAAGAGTGTAGCTGGGTCTAGCGGGGGTAATAGGGGAATAGAACGGTGGTCATCATTTAGTAGTTATATTTGGTGAATCAAATAGGGTGAGGCGAACGCAACGTTGGAAGGGTGTTTTGCCACTATCATACAAGATGTCTAATGATATACAATCTCGTGTCACCATAAGACAGGGATGTGCTCATCCACTTGCTGAGTATATCTACGAGCACTACCTATATAATCTTGGTGTTTGTTTGAAGTATAATTCACGATTAAAGACAGTGGAGATAATGATAAGTCAAGAGAAGACTCACCATTGGGAAGAATATGTTAGTAATCTTCTCGTTTTTCTTTGGGGTCTATTGGGTCAACCAAGGATAATTCTGTGGCCATATGATATCTATCATAACTTAGACGCATGGCCTCCTATGTACGAAGGTTTCCTTGAGCACTTCCCAAAGATTCTAATTTCTAAAACAGTTTTTGACTATACCTTTATGTAAGGTGTCATTGTAAGGTGCTGTCCACGGTTGGGACATGAGTCACATTTGGTATATATTTGTATCCAAACTCACAGCATATGTGTTGTTGTATTTTTCACGACAATTGTTGCAATAAAGTTGTAGTTGTTTTCTATACCATTTATTTGGCGACTCATAATAGGTTGGATGGAATGGACCTATTTTGGAGTCGTTACATTTTGGTATCAGAGCTTAGGGATATGATCTCTGGCGGAGATCGGGAAATAGAACTAGGAGGGGATAGATAAGTAAATCTTTCGCTAGTGTGTCCTACCTAAGCTTATTTGTTGGTCAGTCATAATATCGGGATATTATGTGATATGTTAATTTGTTAAATTTACCCTTGTTTTGAAGCTATATTCTAGAATGATATCTAAAATACAGGAGATGAGCAATGGAGAAATCATGATGACAGGGAAGATGGAATCTGAAATGAAAGCAAGGTATTCTCAACTCTTTGAAATACAAGGTACGTAAATTTCGGA
The DNA here is from genome assembly GCA_016801055.1 of Panax notoginseng. Taxonomy (NCBI): domain Eukaryota; kingdom Viridiplantae; phylum Streptophyta; class Magnoliopsida; order Apiales; family Araliaceae; genus Panax; species Panax notoginseng. The sequence continues at coordinate 65,305,994 of CM029014.1, read as the reverse complement.
GACGAAATTTCATAAGGATGGGAGATTGTAAGACCCCGAATTTTATGAAATAAAAGTATTCAATTTTTCTTATAATTACAATTCAGTAAATGGTTAAATTGATAAAAAGTTAAAGTTATGGGTGAAATGTGAAAATTTTTCAAATTAAACAAGTGGTTATAAAATAATCATTATTGTCGGGGAATATTCGTTGGTTGTGGAATATTCTTTCTGTCGGGGAATATTCGTACGACGGCGCAGCTCTTTGTGGGCCCTATAACGGAAAACGGTCGGATGAAGATAACGACAAAAATTGAGTTTTTATAATTAACAACGTAGTTGTTACCGTTAACACTGTTGAAATACCCCGTGGTTAAAATATAGTAATACGCGTTATTGCACAGTAGCACACTGTATTGCACAGTATTTTTCAAATTATTGATTCTTACGTAAGAAGGCACTACTGAATAATTGTCACAGTAATTACTGTTCAATATTTTATTTTATTGATTTAATAATTGCTGCATTGATATTTTATATTATTGTTGTTTCAATAATTATTTCTGCACATTATCTCCATTATCAGATCAATAATTCATATTATTTGAATAATATTATTAGATATCATTATTGGCAATATCTAGAAAGTTCTGTCTAAGGAGAGGTTTGGTCATCTAATTGCGCGCCAGTAAAGAGAAATCCTTATTGGAAAGCCCCCTCTTTCCTGGGAACGGCCTGGTTGTCATAAATGTGATTCTGTAATATTATTTGTGAATAATTAATTATTGATTCATATGATAAGGAAATATTTATTTTATGTGGATATAGATGGAGAAAATTTTTAAAGTGACAATTGTTGAAAAATGATATTTTATCTTTTCTGATAAAATAATTTATTATTATATTTAATAATATAATAATGGTGATAGTTTTATAATGAATGTGGGATATATGAGTATATGAGGAGGAAGAGTATTTTTTTGTTCTATTAATTGATTAACACATGTTTTGTGTGTCGGTGGACCCCATTTCTTGACTGAAATTTGATTATAGCCTGTAAAATCGCCCGTTTATGGATTTCGGTCAATTTCTATTTGGAATTTAGAAAAACTTTCTTCTGCAAAGTTGTAGAGAATTGAATCTCCTATAAAGAGATGCGAGATTCGAATTTTTTGATAAAAGGGCTATTTTCTATGAATTATTGAAGTTTCAGAAAATAAAATAATTTTTATTAAATTATAGGGCGGGACCCACTTTGGTTGGTGTTGATTAAACACATGGGCTGCCAAAAATCCTTCCAATATGGCTGCTATGATTTTCAGAATGGGTGGCGTAGGAAACAAATAATAATAATATTATTATTTTATTATTTTAGTCTCCTTTGGCGTTCTAGTATTTTCCTATAAATAGATGCTTAAGTTAGAATTGAAAATCACACCAGAAAGAAGTTTTCTTTGTCTCTGTATTATAAAGCATATTTTTGTGAGTATTTAGATATCTTGAATATTGCTCAGCATTATATCCGATATTCAAGTCAGAAGTACTGCTCTTTTGAGGTAAGAGATTTTAAGGGTTATTATGTTTTTCAGTTCGTAATTCTTCTGAACTTCAGAAAATTCTGGAAAAATTTGAAATGATATTTTGATGAGTTTTATTAATTGTGTCCAAAAATGGTGATTTTTGGATGTATAGATTAAGAGTTATGAATTTTACGGGGAAAGACTATTTTAAAAGTAACAGCTTATAACTCCTTGTGGTTAACTCCAAAGTTGGTGAAATTTTTATTGAGAGTACATGCATATGATAGAAGTATACTCTATAAATTTTGATTTTTTTGGATAAAAATACAATTTTTGATAAATATCTAAATATTCGGCTGTTTTGGCCATATGAAAAATAGTAAATGAGTTTTAAAAATTCTGAGAAAAATATATGTTCAATATGGGACTATATTCTGCTAAATCCCAGAAAAGAAATATTTTTAGAACTGATTAGGTATTTTTCATGAAAATAGACTAGTTATGAGTAAATGAATTAAATATGTTATGTGAAGTAAGAAAATTAAAAAATAGGATTTTATGGCTTCAGAATCCTATATGAGGTATATGCATATTTTTGATGAGGGTTTTAGTTATTGGTAATGAAATCTTATGAGTTTGGCATTTTAGGATGATTAAATACATTATTTAGTAAAGTGTAAACAATTAAAATAAATTATTTATAAGCTTAAAAAATATTATTCTTTCAATATCATTATACCGAAATATTGGTATGGATGTTATTGTGGAATTTCTACCTTTTTCGTGTCGAGTTACTATTCATGAATTACTATTCACGAGTTACTATTTACGAGTTCCTATTCATAAGTTACTATTCACGAGTTACTATTCACGACAAAATTAATTTCTTTTTCTGACCAAATTATAGTTGATTTATGAATATTACTCTTGAGATTAAATCTATATGTTGATCATATTATTTTTATTATAATATATAAAATTTTTATAACCCTAATGTTAAAATTTTCTTTCACTTGAGTGTAAAGATGGGTAGATTGTTGGTATGATCATGACTATGGGTTCTCTTTGGCCGGTAGTGCAAAGTTGAATTGTTGACTGGTATGATCATGACCATTGAATTTATAACTGAATATCTTTAGCTTAAGTGTAAAGGTGAATTGATCAACATGATTATAATTATTGTTTATATAATTCTGAAATGATTATATATTTCTTTGAGATATTAATATATTTGGCCTATAGTGCAAAGATGAACTGTTGATGAATATCTTTGGCCTGTAGTGCGAAGATGAATTATTGATAAATATCTTTGGCCTGTAGTGCGAAGATGAACTGTTGTTGAATATCTTTGGCCCGTAGTGCAAAGATGGTTTGTTGATGAATATCTTTGACCGTAGTGCGAAGATGGATTAATTAGCATGATTATGAACAGGAACTGTGATTTGGTGTAACCATAATCTTTGATGTTTCAGGTAAAGATAGGTGATGAAAATATTCTTCGTCCTGGGTGCGAAGAAATATTTAGAATCACAATTATGATTATGAGTTATTCATATGATTGTGGAAAGGAACTGTTGAGTGATGTTACAGGGATAAAATATTGTTGGTGGATTTTTAACATAGAGAAGATAATAGACTTTATAGGCTATTTGACTCTTCTAATGGATTGCTCGTTCCGCTGCAACTATGGTTGAAATTTTTATCATCTACCATATGTTCTAAATCTCTGATTTATTACTGATGAATACTATTGATAATTTATTTATCTTTAGTCATGATATTCTTACTGGGCTAGTTGTGCTCACCCTTCTGTTTCATAATTCCTTTCAGGTAATAAGAGTGTAGCTGGGTCGAGCGGGGGTAACATGGGAATAGAACGGTGGTCATCATTTAGTAGTTATATTTGGTGAATCAAATTGGGTGAGGCAAACCCAACGTTGGAAGGGTGTTTTGCCACTATCATACAAGATGTCTAATGATATACAATCTCGTGTCACCATAAGACAAGGATGTGCTCATCCACTTGCTGAGTATATCTACGAGCACTACCTATATAATCTTGGTGTTTGTTTGAAGTATAATTCACGATTAAAGACAGTGGAGATAATGATAAGTCAAGAGAAGACTCACCATTGGGAAGAATATGATAGTAATCTTCTCGTTTTTCTTTGGGGTCTATTGGGTCAACCAAGGATAATTCTGTGGCCATATGATATCTATCATAACCTGGACGCATGGCCTCCCATGTACGAAGGTTTCCTTAAGCACTTCCCAAAGATTCTAATTTCTAAAACAGTTTTTGACTATACCTTTATGTAAGATGTCATTGTAAGGTGCTGTCCACGGTTAGGACATGAGTCACATTTGGTATATATTTGTATCCAAACTCACAGCATATGTGTTGTTGTATTTTGCACGACAATTGTTGTAATAAAGTTGTAGTTATTTTCTGTACCATGTATTTGGCGACTCAGAATAGGTTGGATGGAATGGACCTATTTTGGGGTCGTTATAGATTCAGTTAGTATGTATGCTCACAAAGATTTTCCTCATATGCACATATTTAGTCTTGTTCATCCCTTGGAAACTTGTATAAATCACATTTAAACGATCCTATGTCATGTCATAGTAGATGGATACACCTATAGATCATGGTTAGGGTATTAGTACGCAATCTTCGATGTGCAACAACTGACCATGACAATGTTTATAGTACTAGTTTGCAAAAAGTCTGAATCCATCTTTTATACATCATTTTAAACTTAAACCATGCATTATAGTGATACCAAAACTTCTTAGAATCATAACTCATGCATCCTTAGAGTATATCTACAAGTCCACAAAGTCAGAATTAAAACATTACTACTTCCATCAAAGTTTTTCTTTTAAAACTCTAAGTCCTCCTTAAGAACGTATTAAAGCAAGTTAAAGTTCACATGTTATGCAAAGGGACTTAAGTTCACAAATCAGGTTTGTTTTCATGTACATCTAAGTTATATTATCATGTTAAAAACATTACAGCCCAATAGAAGCCAGAATCTGGATATGGGGACTGGCGCAGCTGCGCTGCACCCTAGTGCAAACTGGGCGCAGCTGCGCCCTTCTTGGACAGAACCAGAAAAGAGCTCTGTTCTGCAGAGTATTAAGTCCAACTTTGATTTCTACCTTCTAAACAAGCTTAAACCTATTCTCTGAGGTTCCATACATACATATAAACTTTATAAAATCTTTGATAGCGATATCCAAATCAAATTTACAAGAATTTAGTATAATTTTCATGATTTACCAAAGTTTGAAATTAAAGATTTTGAACAAGGAATTAACTTTCTATGAAGCTTAGTATGCTTAGTTTCTTCTCTCTGCACTATCTAGACTTCTTCTTAATCACAAGCAACTCACATTCTCAATCTTGAAATTCAACAGGCAATTCACAATAATGGGAAATATGAAAATGAAGCTCCCTTTTTATAGAATAATGGTTGACTGGTTAATAGGTTTGCACCAAGGTTGGAATCCGTGGTGTAGAAGAAGTAGAAAATGGATATTGAAAAGTTTCTCAACCACACTTTTCTTAGCCATCTCCAGCCATCATCACGTAGGTTGTAGCCACTGTGCTTTAGCTCGGTAGTTTACGTATAGGTGGTATAACACTGTTTGGGCAAACTGAAATGGAATAAGGCTTTCTAATACTTAACACTTAGTTCGATTTTGGTTAATTTAATTTCCTTTTTGGTTTTCTCATGTAGTTTTAATGTACAAATGTTACTACATAATAAAAAGTTAGGGATTATATATGTACCCATATCATACAGTCCATGTACATTGGGTTTAATATTTAATGTAGATAAAACAAGGCAGTTAGGTATTATTAACCGAGTATTCCCCATAAATATTATTAGTGCACACTCACCAATATTATAACATTATCCAATATTAAATGTCTATTTTTAAAAAAAATAATTTCTTTTCGAATTTCTGAGAGGTATAGTGAATTAATTATTTCTGTATTAAAATGTTACACATGATTTTATTGTGCTACTTAGTACTTCATACCATTAAATGTACTCATATCATATAATTTTAATAATGTTACACATTACGATAATATCCCATTTAATAACCACTATAATAACTAACTTCTCCCAGTCTGGCCACTGGCGCAGCTGCGCCAGTTTGTACTGGAGGAAGGGCGCAACTGCACCAGTCCCAGGCAGTGTCAAACTGGTTTAGCTTCATGCCAGTTCCGACCTCTATCATCATACCAGTGTCACATAACATGAATTAAATTTCACATTAAGAATACTACAATTCAAACATCTTATTCATTTTCATGCATGGAGTTGTCTTATCATCCAACCATATATGAATACCACATACTAAATATTAATTAATCTTTCTCTTATTAAACTATTTCTCTCTTAATTCACTTAGTAAATTTCTTAGTCCATCATTACGCCACACTAGGCAATTCTCATAACTTTACGTTAAGCTCTTCATCCATTCCACCATAATACATAACAGTCACATACTTAACTTGGTTTAATAGGAATTACTATATCCCATGCCACAAAAAATTTATTTATATTTAAATAAATACTCAACCTTTATTAGTATATTCATTAATAATATTTAAGAATTCTCGGGTATTACATCGCCCCCTTATAAAAATTCCATCCTCGAAATTGGTATAAGGTTACATAAATAAATGGGGATAGTCCCTCCTCATCTTATCCTCTAATTCTCACGTGGCCTCATCAGCGTCGTGGTTTTGCCAAAGTACTTTTACATAAGATATAACTTTATTTCTTAATGTCTGCTCTTTCCTATCTAATATCTGGACCTGAATTTCTTCATATTCCAGATTCTTCTCTACTTGAATGGGCTCGTAGGAAATTACGTGTTTGTAGTCGGGCTTGTACGGACGCAACACGGAGATGTGAAACACATTGTGGATGTGCTCCAACTCAGGCGGTAATACAACTTTGTATGCCACTTTGCCCACTCGCTTTAATATCTCGAATGGTCTTATGAACCTCTGTAACAACCGAGAAAATCAGTTTTTTTGTAAAATAATTTTATTTGAATAAATAATGAATAAAATTATAATATATGTTATTTATAACGAGTAAGCAAGATGAAGGTTATTCTATAACCTAAAAGTGGAAAATGTCATAGTATCTTGGCTACGTGATAGAATTAAGGTGTTTGAATTTCCAAGACGAAAATAAAAGATTTCCGAGAAATTCTCCAAAAAACATTATTCATCTATTTCTGCTCGGGAATTATTTTTGAACTTCCGGGAAATACGTAATGATAGAATGATAAGGAAAGATGGATTATTTAATAATAATTCAATTATGACAAACATAGTTTTTTGCCTGCGTACTAAATTCGAGAATGTTAAGGAAAACAAAGATTTGAATAAATGACGATCGTATAATAAAAAAGTTATTATACGAGGTAATGAATACGATTATGATACGAAGTATTGTACAAGTATATAAAAAAGATAATATAACGTATATGATGAACGTTATACGAACTAGTATACGAGAAGAATACGAGGATTATACGTTGAAAGTTTAAACTGTGACGCCCCCAAATCCGGGTATCTTCCAACCTGACAGTTGGTGCTATACGGTGCTACAGTTTACACAAACATTCAATTGAAATGCCTCAAAAGAACGAATATGTCTTATATATATTCAAAATAATATTTACATTCCCCCGGGTTCTTTATAACTGTTACAATTGTTCTTGTCATAATATCAAATAGTATCGTTACAAAACTATACTATTACATAGGAAATCTACGGGTTCGTCTTAGCCTTCCCTTTATCCTTGCCGGATCCGTCGGTCCGTTCGATCTTAGCTGCATTCATATAGTTCAAGAAAGAGTGAGCCTAACTAGCTCAACAAGTACACCAATTCTAATAAAATGGCATGCTTGAAACATAGGAATCGTATATCTTCAATAACTAAAAAATAGTTACGAAGTACTATCGATAATTCAGAATAGCACTTCTTTTCATTCAAAACGTTTTACAATGATAGTATTCAGTAAAACAACAATTCCGGTCTAAGACCATGAGCATTTCATAAGTTCTTTGAAAAGGACATCCCGACACTAAGTCCGTAAGTCCGACATAGCTTATGAGCACGTCTAGTGATCAGCCTATAGTACTCTATGTTGATCAACACTACATTCATTAAACGTGTGTACGTTTAAGTTGTGGCAACCTCACGTGCCTGTCATTTGACGAAAAAACAATTTAGCATACTCAGTCTTCATTTGAAAACCACACCAACATAGTTTGATAAAACATTGTCAATACTTTGATAGATTATAACATATCATAAGTCTAGCCGAAAGAATTGGCTTTGACTTCATCAGACATTAGTTCATGCGTAAGAATACATGAATCACAAAGCTTATCCAGAATGAACTGAAATAATGGTTAGAATACTTGCCTTTAGCGTCTGCTACAGTTATAACACGTGCACTTTAAGTCCTTAAGGTCTCTACAGTAGATGATAACATCACATAACACATTAGGTCATAAATAACATACATAGTTCCTAAAGAATCTTACCCTTCTTCTCAATCTAATTACGTATTAGATTTATTATTGGTTCAGGCTTGCCGTTATAACTTACACTGTCATTACGTTCATGTTCGTTTGATTATCTTTAAACTTTAGTTATCAAACTTAAGGTTTAAACAAGGCTTTACAATGTTATAATTAAGCTTTTCTTCATTACTAACCAATTGACTTTCTTTCATTACTCGTAATTTTTCCTTTCTATGAAATCCTTAAGGCTGGCACTGCGGCGCCAACATTTCTCCTCTGTGTCACGCCGCGGCGTGAGTTAGTGTGTGTATGGCCCTGACTCGGCGCTGCAGCGTGAGTCCCCTTTGTTATTGCCGCGTTGCGGCGCCAACTAACAGTGTACCATGCCCCGGCCTTGCGCTGCGGCGCGGGCTTTGTGAGATTCCTGGCCTCGTAACTTATTCGTTATAAGTCCGAATTGGCTCGTTCAAGAGCCTACGGTTCACAAATTAAATACTCTCCGTGTTCATGTAAGAATTTTATCTATTTGACTTCGTTAACTAAAAATTCACCTATTAGTCCATTTTTAACAAAAATGATAAACGTTCGTGAACATTCAATGCTCGTTTCTTTGTTCTAAGTCGGAATCCGGTCATTTTTGAGTCCATAACTCTAGAATGCCAAATAAGACTTGTCTCCATCGAAAACCAACGTTTTTGAGTTCAAATACAAAATTCGACTTCCATTCCGAGAATTTCACAAATTCGACGATTATCGTCTAATCGTGTGAATTCCAGTAAAACTTCGTTAATTAAGATTTGTTAATCGTTCCAAATAGATTCAATCCATCAATTTAGACATCTCAACCTACATATTACAACAACTTATTATCATATTAAGTTATGGCTTATTCTTCATAAGTTTATAACTTAACAAATTATACACTACATGATTTCATTTCTTATGACATATAATTGTTTTAAGTCCTTTATCCAACATTATCATCTCTTATCAAGTATACTAACTTCATATGACAAGTTCATCATTGTTCTTCATAAGTTTATAACTTATTTATGTTTGAATTACTTATTTATGACTTATACAGCTTAAGTCCATTGATTATTCAATTCTTATGTGGTCTTAGCATACATGTTCATTAAGCTACACTTCTCTTATCACCCTACAATGGTAGAGATGGGAGATATAAGATCATAAGATCATTACCTTTGTTGACTAGCTTTCTTCTTCTTGAAAATCTAACAATGGATGTTGGACTTATAAGTGCTTATTCTCTCTACCAATTAAGTTGTTTAACTTGGATGAAAATGAATTAGTAAATAATGAACAAGCTCCTCCTCTATTTATAGGCTTGCTAAGTTAGGGTATTATGGACATTAGGACATCCCACCTCCTTAACAAACCTCCTTACTATTCACTTATATAATTATTAAGTAAACTTGTTAACCACACTAATTACTTGGCCTCCACAAAACCTATCCAATACTTGGGCACTAAGACCACCTATGGGTTGCCCCATGGACCCTATTTACCCAATGGATCATAGCTTTGGGCTTAGATTAATTACATAGCTTATTCTTGTGGGCTTGCATTACTTTGTTTTGGGCTTCACATTAACCACCACTTGGGCTTACACCTTAATGTTTATTGGACTATTCAATTGTTTTTCGACATCGTGGTTCTTCCATAACACCTTTACAGACGGTATAACTTTGTTCCGTAGAACTTGCGGCATCTCTTCAAATGTTAAGTCCTTCTCGATATGAATCGACTCATACTCTATTACGTGTTTGTAATTAGGCTTATAGGGATGTAATGTAATAACCCTATATTTTCAATATAAAATAAATAAGAAATTTTGCATATAATTTTTTTTTATTTATCTTAATGATGAGAATAAGTGTCTAGTAATGTGTATGATAAATACAAATATATTTAGTACCTGAAAAATTATAAATAATTTTATAATTTTTGATCATTACAAATTATATTCTTATAGTAATTAATTTTTGTAAGCAGAAATGTTTTATTAATTATTTTCCATAAAAAATATGATTTTATATTATTTAAATAATATATGAAATGATTATTAGAATTATAATAATAAATATTTTATTATATGAAATTGTTCAGAATATTTAAGTTAATTATTTTAGCTTAATTATTGATGTTGCATATGAAAAATAAATCAGATATGGAATCCAAACCCTAAATTTGGGTATTGATTAAGGGATGAGAATAATAATATAATCTTAATTATATTTTAATTTTTCAATGCTATAAATATGTACTGTAAATGTGTAGACTGAAAATGGTTGGTCAATTATGGTAAATTATGTCATAATCCTTATATCGTGTTATTAAACCCTAATTGTTAAACTCAGTTATGAGTTTAAGACTGAGTAGTAATTGAATTATATGAATTTTATTGCGTATTATAGAATTTCTGTAATTAGGAGGAACCCTAATTATTATTTGAAAATCCTAATTTGCTAAAATTAGAAACCCTAATTATTATTTTAGTAAATTATAATGTTAATTAGAAAACCCTAAAATTTGGGAACCCTAATAATATTAAGGAACCCTAATATTTAAACCTTAATTTCTATTAAAACCCTAATTTTAAATTAGTTTTAATTAAAATTTTATTACCCTTTAATTTTAATTTTTCAAACCCTAGAAATTATTTGAAAAACCTTAAGATTTAAAATCTAGTGATTAAACCCTAGATTCAAGCACCTTGGACAAGAATACCCTTAAGGTTATAAGCAAAATTACCATTTTACCCTTTTTGTCCCATTTGGTGAATTATTGTTAGGAAGTCTTGCCAAGTCTTGCTAGCCACCCTAGTCTAAGCTATGATCAGCTATAAATTCAAGCAAAACAGGTTCAATGCATCAGCCAAGGGCCTTGTATACAAGTTTATATAGAATTCAAGAGAGAGAAAGTGTATATTTAGCCTAAATTATTCACAACTTTCATCCTAGAACTTCCATATCTAAAACCTCCGAATTTCATTACTAATATCAGTCACCAATCAAGCCTCACTAACACCAATATCAAATCAGAAGCATAGAAATCAGAATTTGATCATAACGAGGTAAACCCTAATCTAGAAATTTGACTTTTGATCTTGTGTTAGATGTTATGATTTAATGTTAAAACATGTTGTTTGTAGTCTATTTAAGATATATGGGTTACTAAATGTTAGATCCATAACATCTAGAGGCTCGGATTTGTCATTTTAACAAAATCTGGAAAAAGTTGTTCTGTGTTCTGACAACCGAATGTCAGAGGTTGTAGATCTCATTATGTTAAGTGTTTTTGTTGTTTAAATGTTTGAAGTGGTAGTCTGCTATGAGATATTTGCTATGGAACTTGAATCAGGTCCATATCTGTTATAGAGTAAAAGTTATAAGTGGTTAAACAAGGTTGATCGGTCACGAAAATAAAATTTTGGGCAACCCAGAAGAATTTCCAGATTTCCAGAATTTCTGACACACTTTTAAAATCTTTGATCTTGCTTATCTTTGATAGTTAGTCCATGATGTTGTTTTGATGTTGTAATATGACATACGAACTACACATTCACACCTTTAGATTACCCAGAACATGAACATGATCGAAGTTAACCCTGGTCAAAGTACGTTGACCGTTTTGCTTTATGAAGGTTTATGGGAAACCCAGAACCTTCATGAGCGATTTTTCGGGTATGGTTTGACCAACATGTATCTATCGAATCTGTTGATGTTATATGTGTTTTATGTATTAGATCTCTTCTTTTGCATGTCGTTTATACACTGAAAGTATTAGATCATATAAAGCAAACCTAGAACGCAAGATATAAGGACCGAAAGTGGGCATCTAAGACTGTTCTTCAATTATGGAAAACCCAGAAATTGAAGAACATGTCTGACAACATTTTTGGAGCTCTAGATCTTTCTGTTATGTTATGGAATGTGAATGAAAACAGTTTCTTATTGTAGCATTACATTAATACTACAATCCTAGCAAACATTCTAGCTCAGAATCATTATGGTCTAAGAATTATTCATGGTCAAACCTAGTACCATTGTGGCTGTCTATGAATGTTTGGGTTCGCTGAAGAACACCTATAGTGACAGTTTTGTCACTATAGGTACCTTTAGCGACAGACTACGTAATTTTAATTAATTCAATTTCTGAAAATTAATTATTTTAATTAAATAAATTGAAAAAAATAGTTTTAAATTATTAAAAATACGTAATAAATTATTAAAAATTATTTTAAAGTCTAAAAATTAGTTTTTAATAATTTTTAATATATTTCATAAATAATTAATATTTTTGAAATATAAAAGGTATTTAATTTATTTATTTATAATATTAAATAAATTAGTTAAAAATGATTTAAATACTTGAAAAAATCATTTAAAATTACATTATGGTATAAGAAAATATTTCAAGTTATTTTTAATGACTTTTAATATTTTGTGATGAAATTCATTAATAAATTAATATTAATAATAATTAAGTTATTTAATAAATAAATTAAATAAATAAATTAAAAATGATTTTATTATATTAAAAATCATTTAAAATAATAATAAGGTATTTAAAAATATTTTAAGTTATAAAATATAACTTTTAATATTTAAAGGTAAACTTCAATAATTAATTATTATTAATGATATTAAGGATATTTAATAATTATATTAAATAAATTAGTTTAAAAATAATTTTAATATTATAAAAATTATTTAAAATAAAAATAAAGTGTTTAAAGATATTTTAAGTTATAAAATATAACTTTTAATATTTAAAGGATAATTTCATTAATAATTTAATATTAATTATATTTATTTAACATTAATGATATTAAATTTATTTAATAATTATATTAAATAAATGGTTTTAAATAATTGAAAATCATTTAAAAAGGATATAAATGAAGTAAAAATATTTTAAGTTATACTTAATGACTTTTAATATTTTGAGGAATAGTACATTAATATTTTAATATTAATGATAATTGTTTAAAAATGATTTTAAACATTTTAAAAATTATTTAAGGGAAATATAAATGTTTTAAAAATATTTTGAGTTATTATAAATAAATTTAATATTTTGGCATTGGTTTCATTAATAGTTTAATATTAATTAAATGTTAATGATAATAGAATTGTTTAATATTTAAATCATTTAATAATGATTTCAGTGTTTGAAAATTTCTGATAAATTATAATAAATATTTTAAAATTATTATAAGGCTATGAAAAATAATATGACTGATATTTAAATATCAAAATAACTATTGAACTATACGATGGAGTCTTAGACTCGATAATTACGCGATAAAGCTGTCGGTACACCGATATATTTCAGAAATTAATCTGAACTTAGATAGGTTGACTTGATAAGTGTTTATTTGTGATTCAATAGTTGTTAAACATATGTGACAATGTGAATAGGTTATGTGCTGACTGCAATAGACAGTGTTATATGTTACAATATATAATTCTAATCAGTAAAATGATCTTATTAGTGATAGGTTGTTATACAAAAGATAAGAACTAAGTTGCGCATTGTAAGCAGCAGGCCAGGCAAGTATCTTACCTTTGTATTTTATTTATGCAATGGACATGAGTAAGAATGTTTCAGAATTATATTATTACTATATAGATTATTTACCCTATTGTTATATATATTATATACGCTCATTGATTATCAACATGTTAGTATATGGTAATTCAGATATATATTATGTTCGTTAATTTCTATAAAAGGATATACAAGTGTCCCCACATAGATAATCATTGTATTTAATCACATGTTGATACACCTTTGTTAATTACCCGTATATATATATATATATATATATATATATATATATATATATATATATATATATGTTGAATTATAGATTATTGTTGAACAAGATAAAACCTTTGGTTTGGAACCCTGACAAGTATGAAAATCCCGTACACGAAAAAACTTTTTATGCACCCAAGGTAGATAGAGTGAACGATAACATCGTTCTTGCATGTTGTATTGATCAATACAGGGCATAACGGGCTAATCACCCCCCGTGCCCGTAAGTTATGATGGTTTGCAGATGAATTTCTGTTTAACCTTTTCAAAAATAGAAAATAGTGTTCATATTATGTTACCTTAACCCTATTTATAGTCAATACGTAGTTTTAAAAATTTGATAGAGAGTTGTTATGTTATTATTATTTATTCAAATTACTTCACAACTATTGACTTGTTGTAGAAGGGTAGTACAAATAAAACATTTAAACCTTTCAGCTAATGTTTATAATTGTTATTACTTGTTGGGAACTCAAATGCGCACTCTTGCTTAAATTAAATGTTTTCAGTTAAGTATGATCAACACGAATGCTCAGGCAAGAACAAGGGGAAAGGAAAGCTGTTCGAAAGAGATTTATAATATTTTGTGTAATAGTTTTAGTTTATTAAGACAATGATACATATTATCTATGATGTAATAAATATTTAAAGGTCTCGTACCTGGGATTTAAACTTTGATGCATATGTAAATTAAGTTTGATATTTATATTATTGTTATTATTATTAGTATTATTCCGCTTATAGAAATGGTATCGTGAAGCACCGAGTTCAGGTTTCAAGTACCCAGATTTGGGGGCGTCACGGGTTGGTATCAAAGCTATAAGCATCAATTTGCGAAGAGCCCCGAGCCTTTTGCTGGTGACATCCCTTTAAGGGAAGGCACCGAAGCCAGACTATTCGTAGGGGACGCCGAGCCAATCGGTAGCAAGTTGATAGGTATCACTGTTGGGTGCTATGGTTGGAAGTACCATGAGTGTTACAGGTTGGTATCAAAGCTTTAGGGTTAGAAACCTTAGGTGAGATAGACCTTAGGCTATAACCTTTAGGATAGGGGGAAACGTTGAAAATACAAATAACTCATATAGAGTTTAAAAGAAGATGAATTGAATAAATTCATCGTTAAACAAAATAAAAGATAACTTTTATAAAATTATTATTTACTGTGTGTATATACTATCTGCTAATTAGGATAATTTATGTGTGTAGATGACTGGTAGAAAAGGCTTGTTATATGCTTATAGCATGAAGGAGGATCAAATCCATACACCCAAGCTAATATCGAAGCCAATAACTGAAATAGAGGCGCACAATGAAACCAACTCGGATGAGGTGGTGGTATTGGAAAATGTAGTACCAAATTCAAAGATGGTGGAGCTGACAGATAGTGATTCGGACACTAAAGTTGAAGCTGATCAAGCATCAACAGAGGTGTAGGATCTGAGGAATAAGGTTTCTTCTTTGGAAAAGTCGTGGGAAATAGAAAAGCTGCTAAATAGTCAATTGCGTCAGGCGTTAATAGAAACAATGGAAGAACAAGATAAGCCTAAAATCCAAATTGATCAGATGGGAGCCACAAACAACACATCGTGTGCAGCTCCGAGCAAGAAGAGGAAAAGAAAGATAAAGACCATGTCTTAAAAAAATTGATAAGAAGAAAGGAATAAGAATATGTTACCTTTGCAGCTATGAGGGACATACCACTCTATATTGTCCCGACTATAAACCAGGAGCATGTTTTATCTGTGGAATAGAAGATCATCAGGCGAAAGGTTGTCCAAGGAAAAGAAGTAGTAAATAGGTAGTATAGGTTCTGTTGAGTAGGTATGTTTAATCTAAGTATGTCTGTGTAATGTAATGTTCTAAACTTTTGTGTTGATCAAGGCTATAAATCCCGACTTTTGTAGTCACAAAGAGATAGCTGATGTTTAAAGCAATATGTGCTATGCTATGTAAAATATTCGATGAATGAATAATAATCTAAGTTTGAGAAATGAAACAAGTTTAATATATTAAACTTATGCAATAAGGTTTAGAATGTAAGTTAATAAAGTATAAATTTATGGTTTTACTTAACCAGATAATGCCGCCAAGACGTCAAACTTGAAATCAAAGGGAAGAAGAATCTGTCAACAATGCTGAGGGACAACAGCAAGACCTGATGCAAAACTTTGTGAACATGGTAGCTCAGGCTATGCAACAGGGAATACCAACCGCAAAGAACCAGCCAGACAATCACTTGGCAAAATTTAAAGACTTCAAGGCAGTACGACCACCAGAATTCAGGGGCTGACTCTATAGAAGCCCAGACATGGGTTAACGAGATAGAAAAGGCATTCGTAATTGCTAGGGTAGATGAGGGACAAAAGATCACTTTTGCCACTTATATGATGAAGGGGGAGGTTAACTTTTGGTGGGAAGCAAATCAAGCGAGGGCAGGAGAAGGAGTAGCTACTTGGGCTAGGTTTAAGACTTTATTTTTTGAAAACTACCTCTCAGCTAGCATGCAGGCTAGAATAGAGATGAAATTTCTAGAGTTAAAGCAGGATAGCATGACTGTTGCGAAGTATACTGCAAAGTTTAATGAATTGGGTAGGTTCGCTCCGCAACAAGTTGATACGGAGGTTAGGAAGGCAAGAAGGTTTGAGCTGGGATTAAAACCCTGACTCTACAACAAGGTAGCGGTGCTGAAGATCAATACGTTTGCGGCACTCATGGAAAAGGCTATCATAGCTGAGGAGGGAAGTGAGCCATAAGCCTCTACAACAAGGAGAAGAAGAACAAAGGCAAGGAAGGAGGAGCTGTGAAGGTGGAAGCTAATAGTGGGAATAGGGGTGAAAAGAGAAAAGGAAATTATTTTGGGAATGTTCAGGTGAAGCATGAAGGTGTGAAGAAACAGACTGTGCAGTGTAAGAATTGCGGGAAGAATCACTCTGGTGAGTGTCTGAAGGGTAAGTTTGTATGTTACAAGTGCGGGCAAGAGGACCATATCTCTCCCAACTGCCCCAACCCAAGGATGAACAGTGGGTGTTTTCTATGTGGATCGACTGAACATAAGGTGAAGGATTGTCCAAAGAGGAGAATGGAGGCAGGGAGTGTAACCACAGAAAAAGGCAGTGGGACTCTGGCGATCACAGGACCGACTTCAACCAACAAACCACCAAAAGCAACCGCGAGAGTCTTCAACATAACAGTCCAGGATACTGTGGCAGCTGGGAATGGAACTCCAGGTATTATTTAACTAAATTATTATTTTCATATATATTTGATTTCCTTGTTTATAGTAAATTATTTTATAAGAAATTTTGAAGGAGGAATTTGAGTTCTTTTAGAAATCAAATTTCCGTTTAATCAGACAAGCTTTATGTTGAATAGTTAAAGATCAGTTCGATCAAATATGATCGAGATCTACTTGCAATGATTGTATATGCTATGTACCCTTGTATGAATGAGTTTTAAAATGTTGATTCCGGGGACGGAATCTTTATAAGGGAGGGTGAATGTAATAACCCGATATTTTCAATATAAAATAAATAAAAAATTTTGCATATAATTTTTTTTATTTATCTTAATGATGAGAATAAGTGTCTAGTAATGTGTATGATAAATACAAATATATTTAGTACCTGAAAATTATAACTAATTTTAGAATTTTTGATCATTACAAATTATATTCTTATAGTAATTAATTTTTGTAAGCAGAAATGTTTTATATATTATTTTCAATATAAAAAAACATGATTTTATATTATTTAAATAATATATGAAATGATTATTAGAATTATAATAATAAATATTTTATTATATGAAATTATTCAGAATATTTAAGTTAATTATTTTAGCTTAATTATTGATGTTGCATATGAAAAATAAATCGGATATGGATCCAAACCCTAAATTTTGGTATTAATCAAGGGATGAGAATAATAATATAATCTTAATTATATTTTAATTTTTCAGTACTATAAATATGTACTGTAAATGTGTAGACTGAAAATGGTTGGTCAATTATGATAAATTATGCCATAACCCTTATATCGTGTTATTAAACCCTAATTGTTAAACTCAGTTATGAGTTTAAGACTGAGTAGTAATTGTGTTATATGAATTTTATTGCGTATTTTAGAATTTCTGTAATTAGGAGGAACCCTAATTATTATTTGAAAACCCTAATTTGCTAAAATTAGAAACTCTAATTATTATTTTAGTAAATTATAATGTTAATTAGGAAACCCTAATTGTTAATTTGAAAACCCTAATAATATTAAGGAACCCTAATATTTAAACCTTAATTTCTATTAAAACCCTAATTTTAAATTAGTGTGTTTAATTAAAATTTTATTACCCTTTAATTTTAAATTTTCAAACCCTAGAAATTATTTGGGAAACCTTAAGATTTAAAATCTAGTAATTAAACCCTAGATTCAAGCACCTTGAACAAGAATACCCTTAATGTTATAAGCAAAATTACCATTTTACCCTTTTTGTTCCATTTGGTGAATTATTGCTAGGAAATCTTGCCAAATCTTGCTAGCCACCCTATTCTATGCTATGATCAGCTATAGTTTCAAGCAAAACAGGTTCAATGCATCAACCAAGGGCCTTGTATACAAGTTTATATAGAATTCAAGAGAGAGAAAGTGCATATTTAGCCTAAATTATTCACAACTTTCATCCTAGAACTTCTCTATCTAAAACCTCCGAATTTCATTGCTAATATCAATCACCAATCAAGCCTCACTAACACCAATATCAAATTAGAAGCATAGAAATCAGAATTTGATCATAAAGAGGTAAACCCTAATATAGAAATTTAACTTTTGATCTTGTGTTAGATGATATGATTTAATGTTAAAACATGTCATTTGTAGTCTATTTAAGTGATCTGGGTTGCTAGATGTTAGATCCATAACATCTAGAGGCTCTGATTTGTCATTTTAACAAAATCTGGAAAAAGTTGTTCTGTGTTCTGACAACCGAATGTCAGAGGCTGTAGATCTCATTATGTTAAGTGTTTTTGTTGTTTAAATGTTTGATGTGGTAGTCTGCTATGAGATCTTTGCTATGGAACTTGAATCAAGTCCATATCTGTTATAGAGTAAAAGTTATAAGTGGTCAAACAGGGTTGACCGGTCACGAAAATAAAATTCTGGGCAATCTAGAAGTATTTCCAGATTTTCAGAATTTCTGGCAGGCACTTTTAAAGCCTTTGATCTTGTGACAACCGAGATTTTGTAATTTATTTTAATATTTATTAGAGTGAATAAATATTTTTTGTTGAATTAATTATTAGATTAAATAATTAGTTAATGAAATTATAGTAGATTAATTTAATTATATGTGTTACATTTATTAAATTTATGTGGAGAATTTTTATTATCAAAGTATGTGATTATGTGAGCTTATTGTATTAAAAGAAATATTTAATAAGCCTAATGTTATTTAATTATTAATTAGAGAGTTAATAATTTGACATTATTTATTAATGAGAAATTTAATTATGTGACTATGTGAATTTATGAGAATTTATTATATTTTATTTAAAGTAAATTAAATAAGATATTGATTTATTTTATAAAGGAGTGTGACATTATTTAACTATAGTATAAGAGGTTTTATTAAATTAATGGGGTATAAGCTTTTAAAATGATAGCCAATCATGGCCTTAGTGGGAGTTATCAGTAGTTACCCATGACTGGGTTAACTGACCACAACGCGTCAGTTCCTTCCCTTATTATTATTAACGTATTCTTCTTCTCTTTATTTTCTACGTTCTACAAGGAAATCACAGAGAGAGAGAGAGAATTAAGAATTTGAGAGAATTGTTAGTTGTTTGATTATTTGAGAAGTTCATCTCTTCTATCTACACTAAGTTGTGAGTAATCTCCTCCTTCCCAAATTTTAAATTACGTATTAAAGTTTTTATAAAAATGGCTTTCAGTCTTCTGTAAAGTCTCTATAATTGGAAATTGTAAGAGTTATGTGCATATATGTGTTAAGATGTTGTTTTAATGTGTTTTAATATATATTGTATATAATTTCTTATCATCGGTTCATAATTTTACGTCGTATATATTGCTCAAAATTTACAGAGTTTGGGTTTTGGCCATATGGCCCTTATACGTAATTTTAATATGTCAACCATAGATTTTTCTACAAAATTTCCACTTGTATAAGCATGCTAAAACGAGCAAAACAAAACTTGAATGGTTAGATTTGGTCTTATAACAAATCCGTAGTATTAAATTCTATGTTTTTTGTTTAAAAACCTTCAAGAACATCAAGAATAGTACAATTTGCATATTTTAATTCTGTGATTATGTGTTTTTATGGGTTAAAATCACCCTATAAACATTGGGTATTGATTATATATTAATTCTAACATGTGAGTATGTTTAATTTGGGAAAATAATGATCATATAATGTTTAATTCGCTAAACTCTGTGTTCTTCGCGAACTGAGAATCAAATTCTAGAGTGTCGCGCCGCGGCGCCAACTCTAGAACTGATGTCCCGCGCCGCAGCGCCACAGCGCCATGTGCCAAGCCGTAGCGTCACGGTGCCGCAGCGCGAAGCCTTAGTACAAAAGTGGCGCCGCAGCGCCACTCTCCAAAAAGTTCAGAAACAAAAATTTTAAAGTGTTTAAGTCCATGAATGTGATGTTAACTTAATGTAATGAACATAAAATTATGTTATAAGTATAATGAGATGTTAAAATAGATACTTAACATGTAAATAACATAATTACATGTGGATTGAATGATTGATTACATAATTAGCTTGTTAATTGTGAGGTGTAAATTATGTGACAATGAATGTGATAAATTGACTAAGTATAGTCATAATCAAAGTTAGACAAAGAGAATGAACTTATGATGTTTAGTACGTTGTAATTGACTGGTATTGTGAACGTAATTGATATGTAGGAGTTAAATCAAAGAACGAGTTTAGTTAAAGTGTAATCTACGCACGAGGCAAGTTTTCCTAACCCTACTTATTATCGTTATATAAGTTGATTAATTCACCTTTCTACGTTGAGCAAGTTCTAATTATTATTGATCAAGTCTGTTTTGTATATTAAAGTTTGCTGTTATACAATACTTATTCTATTGTATACCTTTTGAGATTTTGTTCAAGTTAAATATTCATTTACTGTTAAACCTTGTTAGACTAGCGAACCCTTAATGATTCGACTAGTCCATAGTTGATGAGCGTTCTAAATTTCAGAACCCTTGATGAATTATCCAAACCAAACTTCCTTTGGTGCGTACTCCGATGTCAAACTGAGATGAACAACCCTTTAATAGGGGATTATTTACGCTTTAGCGTTAAGATATTATGCACAGTATGTTACTAAGGGCTGATCCCCCTGAGTACGAGAAGAAAGGTCCATAGTCTTATCACTGTTAAAGGTTTCAAGTATAACCCTTGACAACCTAGGACATAGTTCAAGGTCTTATGACCCTCAGAAATTTCTTTTTATTCTTGTTATCCATTCTTGATTCAAAAGTTGAGCTTTTATATTCGAAGTTATTATTTTTCTCGCATGTTATTATTCATTGTTATATTGTTATACTTGTGGGCAATCGTGCTCACTCTTGCGTAATAATAACATTGCAGTTAAGAACGAAAGAGCAGACGAACCTTCCACTAGTAAAGGCAAGGGCAAGCTTAGCAAGTAATGAAGATTGATTATTTATGTGGCTATGTAATGATAATTAGAATTGATGTTACTTAAGACTTATTTGTTTATGTTTCCGTACAGATGATTTAAGGTTAGAGTAACCTGGGATTTATTTTTATGTAGTTGATGTAACCCCATAAGGGGAGATTTATTATTTATTTCTATCTATTGTATGGTTTGCATTTATTTATGGGTAGATAGATGGATGATGTTTGTATAGTGAACACCAAATCCTGTGGAAATGGAAGTACTGGGTTTGGGGGTGTCACAGATCTTGCTTATCTTTGATAGTTAGTCCATGATGTTGTTTTGATGTTGTAATATGACATACGAACTACACATTCACACCTTTAGATTACCCAGAACATGAACATGATCGAAGTTAACCCTGGTCAAAGTACGTTGACCGTTTTGCTTTATGAAGGTTTCTGGGAAACCCAGAACCTTCATGAGCGATTTTTCGAGTATGGTTTGACCAGCATGTCACTGTAGGTACCTTTAGCGACAGACTGTGCAATTTTAATTAATTCAATTTCCGAAAATTAATTATTTTAATTAAATAAATAGAAAAAAATAGTTTTAAATTATTAAAAATACGTAATAAATTATTAAAAATTATTTTAAAGTCTAAAATTTAGTTTTTAATAATTTTTAATATATTTCATAAATAATTAATATTTTTGAAATATAAAAGGCATTTAATTTATTTAATTATAATATTAAATAAATTAGTTAAAAATGATTTAAATACTTGAAAAAATCATTTAAAATTACATTGTGGTAAAAGAAAATATTTTAAGTTATTTTTAATGACTTTTAATATTTTGTGATGAAATTCATTAATAAATTAATATTAATGATAATTAAGTTATTTAATAAATGAAATAAATAAATAAATTAAAAATGATTTTATTATATTAAAAATCATTTTAAATAATAATAAGGTATTTAAAAATATTTTAAGTTATAAAATATAACTTTCAATATTTAAAGGTAAACTTCAATAATTAATTATTATTAATGATATTAAGGCTATTTAATAATTATATTAAATAAATTAGTTTAAAAATAATTTTAATATTATAAAAATCATTTTAAATGAAAATAAAGTGTTTAAAGATATTTTAAGTTATAAAATATAACTTTTAATATTTAAAGGATAATTTCATTAATAATTTAATATTAATGATATTTATTTTACATTAATGATATTAAATTTATTTAATAATTATATTAAATAAATGGTTTTAAATAATTAAAAATCATTTAAAAAGGATATAAATGAATTAAAAATATTTTAAGTTATATTTAACGACTTTTAATATTTTGAGGAATAGTACATTAATATTTTAATATTAATGGTAATTATTTAAAAATGATTTTAAATATTTTAAAAATCATTTAAGGGAAATATAAATATTTTAAAAATATTTTGAGTTATTATAAATAACTTTAATATTTTGGCAATGGTTTCATTAATAGTTTAATATTAATTAAATGTTAATGATAATAGAATTGTTTAATATTTAAATCATTTAATAATGATTCCAGTGTTTGAAAATTTCTGATAAATTATAATAAATATTTTAAAATTATTATAAGGCTATGAAAAATAATACGACAGATATTTAAAATATCTAAACAACTATTGAACTACACGATGGAGTCTTAGACTCGATAATTTCCCGATAAAGCTGTCGGTACACCGATATGTTTCAAAGATTGATATGAACTTAGATAGGTTGACTTGATAAGTGTTTATTTGTGATTCAATGATTGTTAAACATATGTGACAATGTGAATAGGTTATGTGCTGACTGCAATAGACAGTGTTATGTGTTACGATATATAATTCTAATCAGTAAAATGATCTTATTAGTGATAGGTTGTTATACAAAAGATAAGAACTAAGTTGCGTATTGTAAGCAGCAGGCCAGATAAGTATCTTACCTTTGCATTTTCTTTATGCAATGGACATGAGTAAGAATGTTTCAGAATTATATTATGTTACCTTAACCTTTTCAAAAATAGAAAACAATGTTCATATTATGTTACCTTAACCCTATTTATAGTCAATACGTGGTTTCAAAAATTTGATAGAGAGTTGTTATGTTATTATTATTTGTTCAGATTAATTCACAACTATTGACTTGTTGTAGAAGGGTAGTACAAAAAAAATATTTAAACCTTTCAGCTAATGTTTATAATTGTTATTACTTGTTGGGCACTCAAATGCTCACTCTTGCTTAAATTAAATGTTTTCAGTTAAGTATGATCAACCCGAAGGCTCAGGCAAGAACAAGGGGAAAGGAAAGCCGTTCGAATAAGATTTATAATATTCTGTGTAATAGTTTTAGTTTATTAAGACAATTATACATATTATCTATGATGTAATGAATGTTTAAAGGTCTCGTACCTGGGATTTAAACTTTGATGCATATGTAAATTAAGTTTGATATTTATTTTATTATTATTATTATTAGTATTATTTTGCTTATAGAAATGGTATCGTGAAGCACCGAGTTCGGGTTTTAAGTACCCGGATTTGGGGGCCTCACATGTAATACAGATACGTGAAACACGTTATGTATTCGTTCTAGGTCTGGAGGTAACGCTACCACGTAAGCTACCCCTCCTACTTTTTCTAGTATTTCAAAAGGTCCTATAAACCCGGAACTTAACTTTCCCTTCTTTCTAAGGCTTATCTTTCATTTCTAGGGAGATACCTTTAGAAATACATATGAATATAGGACATTCTACCTATCTTCTACTTTTTGGTCTTTAGCTCCCCCCTGAGCTTAAAGACATCCCGTTTCAGCTCATAGACATTGTCCTTGGCCAAAACTCTCTCATCGTGCTCCTGCTCCCACATGGACTCCACATCTGTCTTATCCTCTAAGACAACCTGAAGCTTTGCTTTTAGCTCCTTAACCTCCTGACAGTAATGGATGTTTCTATCCAATACTGCCATAAAAAGTGACATCATTGACTCCCCCAGAGCCATCTCTGCTGCTACTGCTACTGGGTTGAAGGACACTACCTCCACTTCTTCCTCCAGCATACCGTCGAACACAGACATAAGTTCTAAGCTCTCTGAGTCTCCAGACTCAACCACTACAACTTTGGGCTCTGCCGCTATGGGGTTCGGTATAATCTTTATTTGATTAACCGATCCTTCACTGACTACCTATACGTCTATTCCATTTTCTCCTAACGTCTACACAACACAAATAAGTTTGATTAGTACACGTTAGTAGAATAATAAAAACACATAACATATATAATGCATTTTTATAAGGTTAATTTCCATCTTTTATTTCTTTGACTTTTCTTAAGGTTATGACTTAAGGTTTAAATCCTCCCTTAAGTTTTATAACCTAATGCTTTGATACCAACATGTGACGCCCTCAAATTTGGGTATCTTCCAACCCAACAGATGGTGCTACACGGTGCTACAGTTCACACAAACATTTAATTGAAATGTCTCAAAAGAACGAATATGTCTTATATATATATATTCAAAATTATATTTACATTCCCCCAGGTTCTTTATAACTGTTACAATTGTTCTTGTCATAATATCAAATAGTATTGTTACAAAACTATACTATTACATAGGAAATCTACGGGTTCGCCTTAGCCTTCCCTTTATCCTTGCCGGATCCGCCGGTCCGTTCGATCTTAGCTGCATTCATATGGTTCAAGCAAGAGTGAGTCTAACTAGCGCAGCAAGTACAATAATTCTAATAAAATGGCATGCTTGAAACATAAGAATCGTATATCTTCAATAACTAAACAATAGTTACGAAGTACTATCGATAATTTAAAATAGCACTTCTTTTCATTCAAAATGTTTTACAATGATAGTATTCAGTAAAACATCAATTCCGATCGAAGACCATGAACATTTCATAAGTTCTTTGAAAAGGACATCCCGACACTAAGTCCGTAAGTCCAGCATAGCTTACGAGCACGTCTAGGTGATCAGCCTATAGTACTCTATGTTGATCAACACTACATTCATTAAACGTGTGTACATTTAAGTTGTGGCAACCTCACGTGCCTGTCGTTTACCGACAAAATAATTTAGCATACTCAATCTTCATTTGAAAACCACACCAACATAGTTTGGTAAAACATTCTCAATACTTTGATAGATTGTAACACGTCATAAGTCTAGCCGAAAGAATTGGCTTTGACTTCATTAGACATTAGTTCATGCGTAAGAATACATGAATCCCAAAGCTTGTTGAGAATGAACTGAAACAAGGGTTAGAATACTTGCCTTTAGCGTCTGCTACAGTTATAACACGTGCACTTTAAGTCCTTAAGGTCTCTACAGTAGATGATAACATCACATAACAAATTAGGTCATGAATAACATACGTAGTTCCTAAAGAATCTTACCCTTCTTCTCAATCTAATTACGTATTAGATTTGTTATTATTGGTTTCGGCTTGCCGTTATAACTTACATTGTCATTACGTTCCTATTCGTTTGATTATCTTTAAACTTTAGTTATCAAACTTAAGGTTTAAACAAGGCTTTACAATGTTTTAATTAAGCTTTACTTCATTACTAACCAATTCACTTTCTTTCATTACTCGTAATTTTTCCTTTCTATGAAATCCTTAAGGCTGGCACTGCGGCGCTGACATTTCTCCTATGTATCACGCAGCGGCGTGAGTTAGTGTGTGTATGGCCCTGACTCGGCGCTACGGTGTGAGTCCCCTTTGTTATGGCCGCGTTGCGGTGCCAACTAACAGTGTACCATGCCTCGGCCTCGCACTGCGGCACGGGCTTTTATGCCTTGAGTCGCGCTGCGGCGCGGACTCTGTGCATCAGAAAATTTTGACAGATTTTTGACTTTGTAATATTCCCGACCTCGTAACTTCTTCGTTATAAGTCCGAATTGGCTCGTTCAAGAGCCTACGGTTCACAAATTACATACTCTCCGTGTTCATACAAGAATTTTATCTATTTGACTTTGTTAACTAAAATTCACCTATTAGCCCATTTTTAACGAAAACGATAAACGTTCATGATTGTTCAATGTTCGTTTCTTCGTTCCAAGTCGGAATCCGGTCATTTTTGAGTCCACAACTCTAAAATGCCAAATAAGACTTGTCTCCATCAAAAACCAACATTTTTTAGTTCAAATACAAAATTTGACTTCCATTCTGAGAATTTCACAAATTCGACGATTATCGTCCAATTGTGTGAATTCTGGTAAAACTTTGTTAATTAAGATTTGTTCATCGTTCCAAATATGTATTTGAGGGTCATAAGACCACAAACTATGTCCATAGTTATAAGTATTCTTTCAACTTAAAATTTAACAGTCATAAGACTATAGGAACTTCTCGTACTTAGGGGGATCAACCCTTCGTATAATATATTGTGCACAAACATTTTAACGCTATGCCTAAATTATCCCCTGTAACAGGGTTGTTCATCTTATCATTTAGAATACAAGTCCGCACCAAAGTAAGTTTAGTTTGGATACATTTCAAGGTAATATAGAATTCAACGAATATCAACTAAGGATTAGTTGAATAAAATACAATAAGAATATGCTATGGAACAAGTCATAGATGAATCAAAATTTGTATGTTAGGGTCATGCTTTAGAAATGAACTAAAAGCATAAGCATTGAATAACGTAATATACCCTGCTTGGACAATATTAAGCTAAGGTCAAAATGTTGTTTAGAATTGAATTATCGAGCATGCATAATAAAGAGTAATTTGAATGATAAGCTTGCATGCTAGCAAACAAGTTAAAGTAGGAAACCTTCTCAAAGTAAGAGTTAGGTTAAATAGCTTGGCACGAATATATTTAAATTACATAAGTAGAATTACGAATAACTTGCTCAATAACAAACAAGGTAGAGTAAAGAAACTTGCACAATCGTAACAATAGAGTTAAAGAACTTGCATACTACAAAACAAGTTAAAAATAAGAAAACTTACTCAATATCAAGAGATAAGGTTTAGAAACTGATAAGTAGGTTTTATACCTACTTATTTAATATCAATTCACGAGAATTATGCTCATCTTAAGTAGATTTTAGTATGTTTTTAATTGGATTTTGTGTTTATTTTGCATTACTTGTAATTAGAACTCCTATGGTATAAAAATGCAGGAAATGGCATAGATCGGCATTGGTAGGTGGTACGAAACTAGCAAAGGCATGGCACGTGAAACGAGTATAGATAAGGTACTGAGCAGTGATGGAGGAACAAGCGACAAACAGCAGAACAACAATAAGCAATAGCAGCAGATAGCAGTATGCAGCAGACAGAAGCAGCGCGGCCGCGCTGCTTGACAAAGCATTCCTCATGTGCCCACGCTACATGCAGGTAGAGGCTAAAAGTACACATCGCGCGCCCGCACGGCTGAACAAGATAGATTTCGCGCGCCTGCGCTGGAGTCGCGTTTTCGCGCCCATTTTGTATTGCGATCACGTGCGTTATCTGAAGCTATTATTTGACTTATGTTTTTGAATTTGAAATTTGAATGTGGTATTATCTGAAACTATTCTGGTTGGTGCCAAACCTGGTTATATTGGTTTTTATTAGTTTTTATAGGGTAATTTTAGGGTTAGTAACTTTTGAACTGATTTTTCTAGAGAGGATTTGAGCATAAATTCAAGATTTTCTATATCTTCTCTTGAATTCAGTCATTGAATAATAACTCATTTCATTTCGCTGGAAATTATTGGAGTTTAAAATTGCACTTTGGAACATAATCTGCAATTGGGTTTGATCAATTCTATCTTCTCTTTGAATTGCTTTATTTATTTTCCATGTGCTACTATAATCCCATAATGGCTTTCGGTTCAGAAATGAACTAAATTCCATTATGGGATTCTAACATATTTTGATATGTAGTCTATAATTAATTGCTTGAATGCTTGATTTTTCGTTTATCATTGGAATTTCTGTTATGATTGATTGGATTGCATGAATGTTTGATCATCATTCATTTTATATGCTTATATGGAATTGAAAAATGACATGTGAGCATGGTTATGATCATGATAGCATGCGTTTATGAGGCTGAAATGTTTAGCTTTATATTTCGTGAACCAGATAGAAATATACTGTTTCACTGTGTGTAGTAATATAAGAGCTTGTTCTTCAATTCAATATTGCTGCAATTTCACATAGAAATATAGTGATTTTGGTTTTATTGTTGATTACATGATTTCTATTGCATGTGGAGGTTATGTAAGCAAGTTATAATATATTGAAAAATGGTTATGTCTAATTTTGTGCTCTTGGCTAATTTTCCGTGATACTTGTATAATCTTGCATGATGGTAATATTTAGATGAAATATGAAATTAAGTTAGAATCCCATTAATTTCAAATTTGATTTCGTTAAATTAGTCTTGTGTTTTATTCATTAATTGACTATAGACTAAGCATAATTATGAATTATTCATTTAAGCATATAAAAATAGTGATACAATTGGTGTATGATAAGTTAATTTTAAAACCTTTCTCCGTGGATCGATACTATTCTTACTCTGTACTACTTGTTGACCCATGTATGCTTGCATGAGTTAGAGTCCTTTTGTTAAGACTAAAAAGGAGGCAACAAGTTTTTGGCGCCGTTGCCGAGGAAATGTGTTTAATTTAATTATTATCATCAATTTGAAGCTAAATTGTATGACTTAGACAATCCTAATCTTGTCTCATTTCTATTTTTGTTCCTATTTCAGGCACTTGTATATAGTATATGCACACTCGACCCTCAATTTCGAGTTAAAAACCAAACCACAGGGTTCATTGCCAAGTACTACAGAGGCAAATCCAAGAAGGGAATGGAAGGAACAATGTCAAGCGATTACACTTAGGTCTGGAAAACAGGTTACAGAAAATCAGCATGGCGCGCCCGCGCGGTCCAGAAATTTTGTTTGAGGAGGAAATGAATAAGGAAGATTCTAGACAACAGCAAGAAGAGAAGAATAAAGAAGGTTAATTTGAGAAGCCCGTAAATAAAATACCAATAGTTCTCCCTCCTGTTCCTTATCCGTAGAGATTGCATAAGCAGGGGAAGACAAGCAGTTTAGTAAGTTCTTGGAGGTATTCAAAAAGCTGCAGATTAACATACCTTTCGCAGAGGCATTGGAACAGATGCCTAGTTATGCAAAATTTATGAAGGGTATCATGTCAAGAAAGAAGAGATTAGAAGAATTTGAAATAGTAGCCTTGACGGAGGAATGCAGTGTAGTGCTTTAACGTAAATTACCTCCAAAGCTGAAAGATCTGGGCAGTTTCACAATACCATGCACAATTGAAAAGATGAGCTTCAGTAAATGTTTGTGTGATCTTGGAGCTAGTATCAATTTGATGCCCTTGTCAATATTTAATCAGTTGGGATTACCGGCTCCAAGGCTGACAAATATTTCATTACAGTTAGCTGACAGGTCGATCACTTATCCACGGGGAATTGTTGAAGATGTTTTGATAAAAGTGGATAAATTG
The DNA here is from genome assembly GCA_016801055.1 of Panax notoginseng. Taxonomy (NCBI): domain Eukaryota; kingdom Viridiplantae; phylum Streptophyta; class Magnoliopsida; order Apiales; family Araliaceae; genus Panax; species Panax notoginseng. Next base: position 65,275,902 of record CM029014.1, on the reverse strand, counting down.
TGACAACCTGAGAATTTTGAATATTTTTAAAATTTTTATTTATTGATTTAAGGTTCAAAATTAGAACCTAGACAGAAAAATAGTGTATGCGTGTGATATTTTTAAGATGGAATTTTGAGAATTTCAAAAATTTTGTGAATAATTTAGGTGAATTATTCAAGATTAAGTAATATATGAATATGTTCTGTGTATATGTGTACAATATGTGGTTAAGGGTCAAGGGTTGACCAGATAATTCATATCTGTAACAAACCCTAAGTATATATTAAGAACGTCAACGTTCGGTTAGAAAACCCTAGTGTTTAATAAGAAACCCTAAAACCGGTTCTGAAAACCCTAATTTCAGTTTCGAGAATCCAAAACCCTAATTCGGTGCATGAAACCCTAATCTGGGAATTTAAATGATTATTATATTGCATAAGTGTTATTTATTATAATATTAATTAGGGAAAAGCTTAATTATTAGCAAACCCTAATTTTCCATTTTTGAAAACCCTAATTTCTGGGTTAGAAACCCTAATTTTATAATTCGGGAAAAATTAAGTGTTAATTTAGTAATTTAATGTTAATTAGGAAAAATTAATCATAATTTTATAGTTGTAAGTAATTAGAAAACCCTAATCTAATTACGAAAATTTAATTTTTATTTAAAAAAAAAATTCTATTAGGAACCCTAATTTTGGGTTGTAAACCCTAATCCGTGATATTGACCCTAATTGCGTAGTTAGCGATTATAATTAGGAAATGTTAATCCTAATTAGAAAAATTTAATTAGTGATTAAGAAATTTTAATATAATTAGAAAATCCTAATTATAATTTAAAAATATTAATTTTCTATTTTTAAAACCGAAATTAGGAAATGTTAGAAATTAAATTGCAAACCCTAAGGGTTCAAACCCTAAACCCTAATTAGCTCAAACCCTAAACCCTAAGGGTTGCAACAAATGACAAATCTAGAAATAAAAATGGTATGGAAATGACTATTTTGCCCTGTCACATTCTTTAATTGTTAGCTTGTAAATCTTGCTATGATTTTAAGTTGGTGAACTACCCTAGCCCTAGCCCTAACCATGTGTCCAAAATTAGCCACAATTGCCAACTAGATACATTGAATCAAGTGGAGCAAAGATTTAAAGTAAAGAAAAATCCTACTTTACTTCTCATTTTTGCCAAGACCATTCTCTCTCTTCAACTTTGAAATCTAGAGTGAGAGGGAGTGGGGAGCAAAACCCTTATCAGTTATTAGCTCTCCTTAAACAGATCATGAAGGCAGAAATCAAAGATCATAGCCTAAAAGGTATAAAACTCTAAAATTTCAAAATTTGTGATCTTAAGTTAATGTTGTTATTTGTTGTTTAGATATGTGCTAGAGGGTGTCACTTGATGATCTGGGTGGTCAAAACCTAGATCCATATCATTTTGATGCTCAGATTTGATGATTTTTGAAATTTGGAAAAAGTTAAAAAATGTTGTCTGACAGTCATATGTCAGGACTTCTAGATCTCTGTGTATTAATTGTTTGTTGTGTTTTAAGTTTTAATCTTGTAGAATGTTGTAAGGGGTGTGATCTGGAACTTGAATCAAGCCCAGATCACGTGTAGATTGAAAGATATGATCGGTCAAAGTATGTTGACCGAACACAAAATCTGTCTCTGGGTTACCCAGAATGTTACCAGAATTTATGACAAGTTTTGTTTGGCCTCTGATCTTGATTTTGAAAAGTGTTTTGGTCAAGTTGTTGTTTTATTGTTATAGACTGACATACCGGCTAGACATATATGCATTTAGATCACTCAGATCCGTAGCCGAATCGTAGAAATGAGCAGTCAAACCATCGTTGACCGTCACGCTGGAAGAAGGTTCTGGGTAACCCAGATCTTCAAAGAGGCGTTTTCTGACAGGTAGTTTGACCGGGTGAAATTTGTAATTGTTGTTGTTGTTAGACTAATCTGATTGTATATAGATGTTCTTTGACATCTCAGCTACAATTGAGAAGCTTTAAATATCATAAATCAGACCGGTAGCGTAAGATCTAAGGACTTAAATATAGCACCTTGTACTGTTCTTCATTTTCTGGAAAACCCAGAAATGAAGAACAGGCTTGTTAGACTTTTTGATTGATCATATATCTCTGTTATTTTGTTGTATGACTCTGGAATCAGTTTGTTTGTGTAGTATGACATATATACTACATGTGTAACACTTTAGATAACCTAGAATCAAGAAGACCAAGAATCTATTCACGGTCAAACCTACCTACTTGTTAACTGCCATGAAGTTCTGGGTTCTTGTTCAAGAACACGAAGAACACCTATAGTCGCTATAGGGTCCTTTAGTGACAGTTTTAATTTCTAATTTTCGAAAATTATTAAATTAATTGAAATAAATAGATTTTAATTACTAAAAATACTTAAAAATTTCCGAAAATTTATTTTAAATTTTGAAAAATAGTTTTTAATTATTTTAAGTATATTTCATAAATATTTAATATTTTTGGAATATAAATGGTATTTAATTTATTTAATTACAAAATTAAATAAATTATTTAAAAATGGTTTTAATTCATGAGATATTATATTATGGTATTAAAAAATATTTTAAGTGACTTTTAATATTTTGTGATGAAATTCATTAATAAATTATTATTAATGGTAATTAGTTTATTTAATGAATATATTAAATAAATTAAGGAAAAATGGATTTAATGCTTTATAAATCATATAAAAATGATTTAAGTGTTATAAAAATATTTTAAGTTATAAAATATAACTTTTGATATTTTGCCATTAAAATATTAATATTTTAATATTAATAGCAATTATCGGATAATGAATTTAATTATTTAAAAATCATATAAATATAATTTTAAAGTATTAAAAATACTTTGATATATTATAAATATATTATAATATTATGACATGTATTTCATTAATATTTGATAATAAATAAATATTAATGACAAAAGAATTAAGTGATATTTAATTCATTTAAATACGTTTTTAATGATTAAAAAATCAGGATAACTGGTAATAATTATTTAAAAAAAATTATTACAAGTCTGTGAAAAATATTTTGACTGAAAATAAAATTATCTGAGATAATTGTTAAGTGTTAGGCAGAGTTTAGTTGAACTTAGACTCGATAAAAGTCCGACTAGACTGTCGAGATGTTAGAATTGTGTCGGTTTCAACTCGGACCTAAATAGTCTGACTTGATACTAAGTTTTATGTGCTGAATAGACTGATATGGTTATGTGCTATGTGTTTAAGTTATTCTATGTACGTCTATATATATAATAGTATTATATTGTGATGATATTATTCTAATATTGGAGATCTATATTACTAATATTAGGTCTTCGGATAAAATGATATAAATTACGTAGCGGTAATCAACGGTTCAGGCAAGTTTGTTGTTACTTAACTCTACTAAGAGTGTTTCATTCGGATAAGCTTATGGTTAATCATTGTTGGTTGCCATGAATTGTACTCTGTACATATTTCATGTATAAGTCAGGTATGAAAGGCTGATCACCTACATTACTAGTTGGTTCAGATATATTTGTTCATGTATAATACGTGTTCAGTCATAAATTTGTTCCTGCTAGTTCACAATTATATTGTTGAATTATAGCCAGCTTGTTATTCAGACTCTTTCAATCATGATATATCGTTATATTGTTGAAATTAAACCTGCTAGGCAATCCTTATGCTCATCCTTGCTATATCATGATAAAACATTACAGACTAAGGCGAATGCGTCAGATAAAAGGAAAGGTTAAAGATAGTTCCAGCGTTAGGATATGTGTGCAGCTAAATTGTATAAGTATTGTATGTTAATAATGTCATATGTTAGAAAAGTTATGAAATGTGTATTAAGTTAAGGTTACTCGACCTAGGGAAAATAGTGTGTAAAATGTATTGTCTAAATAATTTATGTTTATATCTTCCGCAAATAGTAATAGTTGTATAGAATGATCGAACTGGATCCGAGGTGATTTGGGACCTGGATTCGGGGCCCTCACATAAATTCATCTTTCCGGCTGATTTCATCATTCTAGATTATGAAGAAGATAGGAGTATATCGATAATCTTTGGAAGACCAATCCTAGCAACAGGAAGAACCTTGATAGACATTCATAAGGGGGAGCTCACAATGCGTGTTCATGATCAAGAAGTCGTTGTGATTTTTGGATATGTTATACATATATAAGTTGAGTATATGTTCACAAATTTTGAGCCGTTAAAAATGAACGAATGATTTGTTATGAATTTTAAGAGGTGACTGATTCGGAAATTAGGTTTATAAATGATTTTGGTAGAAAATTCTAAAAATGGGTGGGCCCCACTTTTGGTTGTTGGGGAAGATGGCTAATTTTTGGTGGGTGGAATAATAGCAGGTAAAGCCATCAGGTAGCAAGTCAAGTCTGCTTCGGCGTGCTAACATTTTCCTATAAATAGAGGGCTAAGTTAGAATTAAAAATCACACTAGAATTCATAAGTTTTCTCTTTTTTCTCTCTAGATTATCGAGTGTATTTTGTAAGTATTTAGATACTTGGTGAGTTGCTATTCATCAGTGCAAGTTTTCTTCAGCGTCATATCTGATATCCAGTCAGAAGTGCTGCTCTTTTGAGGTAAGGGATTGTAAGGGATTTTAAGGGTTATTATATTTTTCAGTTCGTAATTCTTCTGACCTTCAGAAAATTCTGGAAAAATTTGAAATGATATTTTGATGAGTTTTATTGATTGTGTCCAAAAATAGTAATTTTTTGATGTATAGATTAAGAGTTATGAATTTTATGAGAACAGACTATTTTAAAAGTAATCGCTTATAACTACTTGTGGTTAACTCTAAAATTGATAAAATGTTTATTAGAAGTATATCTATATAATATTAGTGTACTTTGTGAATTTAGAAATTTTTGGATAAAAGTATAATTTATGATAAATGTCTAAATATTCGGCGATTTTGGCCTTATAAAAAATATAGTAAATGAGTTTTAAAAAATCTGAGAAAAATATATGTTCAATATGGGACTATATTCTGCTAAATTCCAGAAAAGAAATATTTTTGAAACTGATTTAGTATTTTTCATGAAAATGAACTAGTTATGAGTAAATGAATTAAATATGTTATGTGAAGTAAGAAAATAGGAAAATAGGATTTTATGGCTTCAGAATCCTATATTAGGTATATGCAGATTTTTTATGAGGGTTTTTGATTATTGGTGATGAAATATTATGAGTTTGGCATTTTAAGATGATTAAATGCATTATTTAGTAAAGTATAAATAATTAAAATAAATTGTTTATAAGCTTAAGAAATATTATTCTTTCAATATCATTATACCGAAATATTGGAATGAATTTTATTGTGGAATTTCAACCTTTTTCATGTCGAGTTACTATTTATGAATTACTATTCACGAGTTACTATTCATGAGTTATTATTCACGAGTTACTATTCACGACAAAATTAGTTTCTTTTTTTCAGACCAAATTATAGTTGATTTATGAATATTACTCTTGAGATTAAATCTATATATTGATTATATTGATTTTATTATCATATATAGTATTTTTATAACCCTAATGATGATATTTCTCTTTGACTTAAGTGTAAAGATGGATAGATTTTTGGTATGATCATAACTATGGGTTCCCTTTGGCCAGTAGTGCAAAGTTAAATTGTTGACTGGTATGATCATGACCATTGAATTTATAATTGAATATCTTCAGCTTAAGTGCAAAAGTGAGTTGATCAACATGGTTATAATTATTATTTATATAAATTCTGAAATGATTATATATTTCTTTGAGATATTAATATATTTGGCATATAGTGCAAATATGAACTATTGATGAATATATTTGGCCTGTAGTGCAAATATGAACTGTTGTTGAATATCTTTGGCATATAGTGCAAAGATGAACTGGTGATGAATATCTTTGGCCCATAGTGCAAAGATGACCTGTGGTTGAATATCTTTGGCCAGTAGTGCAAAGATGAATTGTTGATGAATATCTTTGGCCCGTAGTGCAAAGATGACATGTTATTGAACATCTTTGGCCAGTAGTGCAAAGATGAACAGGTGTTGAGATGAACATGACCAACTGGTGATACAAATGAATATCTTTGGCCGTAGTGCAAAGATGAAGTTATTAGTATGATTATGAACAGGAAATGTGATTTTGTGTAACCATGATCTTTGATGTTTTAGGTAAAGATAGGTGATGAAAATTATCTTCGTCCTGGATGAGAAGAGGAATTTAGAACTACAATTATGATTATGAGTTATTCATATGATTGTGGACCAGAATTGTTGATTGATGTTACAGGGATAAAACATTATTGGTGTATTTTTAACATGGAGAAGATAATAGACTTTGTAGTCTATTTGACTCTTCTAATGGATTTCTTGTTCCGCTGCAACTATGGTTGAAAGTTTTATCATCTACCATATGTTCTAAATCTTTGATTTAATTCTGTTGAAGGCTATTGATAACTTATTTATCTTTAGTCATGCTATTCTTTACTGGGCTAGTTGTGCTCACCCTTCTGTTTCACAATTCCTTTCATGTAATAAGAGTGTAGCTGGGTCGAGCGGGGGTAACAGGAGAATAGAACGTTGGTCATCATTTAGTAGTTATATTTGGTGAATCATCTAGGGTGAAGCGAACCCAACGTTGGAAGGATGTTTTGCCACTATCATACAAGATGTCTAATGACATACAACCTCGTGTCATTATAAGACAGGATTGTGCTCATCCACTTGCTGAGTATATTTACGAGCACTACCTATATAATCTTGGTGTTTATTTGATGTATAATTCTCAATTAGAGACAGTGGAGATAATGATAAGTCAAGAGAAGACTCACCATTGGGAAGAATATGATAGTAATCTTCTCATTTTTCTTTAGGGTATATTGGGTCAACCAAGGATAATTCTGTGGCCATATGATATCTATCACAACCTAAAAGCATGACCTCCCATGTACAAAGATCTCCTTGAGCACTTCCCAAAGATTCTAATTTCCAAAACAGTTTTTGACTATACCTTTATGTAAGGTGTCATTGTGAGGTGCTGTCCATGGTTGGGACATGAGTCACATTTGATATATATTTGTATCCAAACTCACAGCATATGTGTTATTGTATTTTGCACGACAATTATTGTAATAAAGTTGTAGTTGTTTTCTGTACCATGTATTTGGCGACTCAGAATAGGTTGGATGGAATGGACCTATTTTGGGGTTGTCACAATTATTATATTATTAAATATAATAATAAATTATTTTATCAGAAAAGATAAAATATCATTTTTCAACAATTGTCACTTTAAAAATTTTCTCCATGATCCACATAAAATAAATATTTCCTTATCATATGAATCAATAAATAATTACAACCAGACCGTTCCCAGGAAAGAGGTGGCTTTCCAATAAGGATTTCTCTTTACTGGCGCGTAATTAGATGACCAAACCTCTCCTTAGACATAAGTTTCTAGACATTGCCAATAATGCTATCTAATAATATTATTCAAATAATATGAATTATTGATCTGATAATGGAGATGATGTGCAGCAACAATTATTGAAACAACAATAATATAAAATATCAACGCAGCAATTATTGAATCAATAAAATAAAATATTGAACAGCAATTACTGTGACAATTATTCAGTAGTGCCTTCTTACGTAAGAATCAATAATTTCAAAAATATTGCGCAATACCGTGTGCTACTGTGCAATAACGCGTATTACTGTATTTTAACCACCGGGTATTTCAACAGTGTTAACGGTAACAACTACGCCGTTAATTATAAAAACTTAATTTTTGTCGTTATCTTCATCAGACCGTTTTCTGTTATGGGGCCCACAAATAGCTGCGCCGCCGTACGAATATTTCCCGACAGAAAGAATATTCCACGACCAACGAATATTCCCCAACAACAATGATTATTTTATAACCACTTGTTTATTTTGAAAAATTTTCACATTTCACCCATAACTTTAACTTTTTATCAATTTAACCATTTACTGAATTGTAATTATAAGAAAAATTGAATACTTTTATTTCATAAAATTCGGGGTCTTACAGAATCCATGACTATCTCATTTGTATACATGGTGAACATAGTAGTTCTTGTGATTCATGACCTCAATTGGCCTTGACTTATAAGAAATCCCAAACTAAGACCATGATGTGTGTAAAGATGAATTTAGAATGGTCATGCATGTATGTAAAGTCACCTAGCATGTAGGCATGATAAGTGTTAATGTCTTAATATGTTAATGAAGGGGACAGAACCAGAAAGTGCAAAGCTAAACTCTGGTCAGGCCAGAGGACAGCACAGCTGCACTGTCCCTAAGCCTAACCAGGGCGTACCTAAACCACCCTGTAGTGCAGTCTGTCTATTCTGTTTGTGATATGAGATTTGTTGCATGCTTGTATTGATGTCTTAATATATAATACATGTCTAAACATAGTGCTTAAAGTGTCAATAATCTTGGTGTTTGTTTGAAGTATAATTCTCAATTAGAGACAGTGGAGATAATGATAAGTCAAGAGAAGACTCACCATTGGGAAGAATATGATAGTAATCTTCTTATTTTTCTTTGGGGTATATTGGGTCAACCAAGGATAATTCTGTGGCCATATGATATCTATCCCAACCTAGAAGCATGGCCTCCCATGTACAAAGGTTTCCTTGAACACTTTCCAAAGATTCTAATTTCTAAAACAGTTTTTGACTATACCTTTATGTAAGGTGTCATTGTGAGGTGCTGTCCACGGTTGGGACATGAGTCACATTTGGTATATATTTGTATCCAAACTCACAGCATATGTGTTGTTGTATTTTGCACGACAATTGTTGTAATAAAGTTGTAGTTATTTTCTGTACCATGTATTTGACGACTCAGAATAGGTTGGATGGAATGGACCTATTTTGGGGTTGTTACAGTTGGTATCAGAGCTTAGGGATATGGTCACTGGCGGAGATCGGGGAATATAACTAGGAGGAGAGAGATGAGTAAATCCTTCGCTAGTGTGTCCTACCTAAACTTATTTGTTGGTCAGTCATAATATCGAAATATTATGTCATATGTTAATTTGTTTAATTAACGTGGGGATACCTCTAATCATCAACCAGGATAATGTGATGTCAGGAAAAGAAGGAATTAGTGAAATCCATGTAGTGAGTGAAGAATTGATAGTTGCACCCGAGCTAGTCGCAGAGGTAGCAGCTGAGAGTGAGGAAGAAGAAGCACCTGAGGAGAATTTATTAGAGGTATTATATGATCAAAATGTATAATTTCAAAATCGTATTCATGAGTTGGAAGAGTAGGCTGAAGAACGACAGGCGGTCGTGGAGCAAAAGGATGCAACAATTCAAGCTTGTGTTACCCGATATGTGATGCTTGAACAGAAACATTCTTTGGCAGAGTATAAGACGATAAAGATGGAATCTGAGCTGAAAGAAGAAAAAACTGAACGAGTGAGAATAAGTGATGCATGGGCAAAAGCCGCACGACACATGGATATTGTGGAAAGAGATGTCCGATCTAAGAAGGCTAAAATAGATGATATGAATTTCTCATTTTGGAAAGTAATTGGGAGAACCCAACTTCGAGTTTTGAATTACCATGTGCAGTCAACCTGAATTCGATATGGATCCTAGATTGATGATTCAGATCATGAATCAGGAGTACGACGAGGCAGTTGAGGGAGGAATATACCCTATAAAAAAGTATATTCCAACAGTAGTGATGACGCCAAATGCTGTCCCAGACAAGTCAAAGCCGGGTAGTTCAAGGGAGACCGGTTGTCATGACTTCCCAACAAGTGAGGAACCCAAATGAAGTTATCACGAGAGATGAACAATGGAGAAATCATGATGACCCGGGAGATAGAATCTGAAATGAAAGCAAGGTATTCTCAACTTTTCGAAATACCAGGTACGTAAATTTCGGGGACGAAATTTCATAAGGAGGGAAGATTGTAAAACCCCGAATTTTATGAAATAAAAGTATTCAATTTTTCTTATAATTACTATTCAGTAAATGGTTAAATTGATAAAAGTTAAAGTTAAGGGTGATATATGAAATTTTTTTTTCAAAATACGCAAGTGGCTATAAAATATTTATTGTTGTCGGGGAATATTCGTTTAGTTGTGGAATATTCTTCTTGTCGGAAATATCCGTACGACGGCGCAGTCAATTGTGGGGCCCATAATGGAATAACTGTCGGATGAAAAAAATGACAAATTTGAGTTTTTATAAATAACGGCGTAGTTGTTACCGTTAACACTATTGGAATACCTGGTGGTTAAAATACAGTAATACGCGTAGTTGCACAGTAGCACACGGTATTGCACAGTATTTTTTTAATTATTGATTCTGATGTGAGAAGGCACTACTCAATAATTGTTACAGTAATTTCTGTTCAATATTTTATTTTATTGAATCAATAATTGCTGCGTTGATATTTTATATTATTGTTGTTTCAATAATTGTCACTGCACAGTATCTCCATTATCAGATCAATAATTCATATTATTTGAATATTATTATTAGATAGCATTATTGGCAATGTCTAGAAAGTTATGTCAAGGAGAGGTTTGGTCATCTAATTGCGTGCCAATATGGAGAAATTCTTATTGAAAAGCCCCCTCTTTCCTGGAAACTGCCTGGTTGTCATTATTGTGATTTTGTAATATTATTTAATAATTAATTATTGATTTATATGATAAGGAAAATATTTATTTAATGTGAATATAAATGATGGATTTATTTATGTGGTTATAAATGAAGGAATTAATGTTGAGGTATTTTTGTAGTATTTTGTCAGATTGGAGGTATTAAACGATCAAATCGGTGTTCTTACAGCTTTATTGTGTGAGTTATAATATTTAATTCGACCGTTGGATCGTTGTGATTTTTGGATATGTTATACATATATAAGTTGAGTATATGTTCACAAATTTTGAGCCGTTAAAAATGAACGAATGATTTGTTATGAATTTTAAGAGGTGACTGATTCGGAAATTAGGTTTATAAATAATTTTGGTAGAAAATTCTAGAAATGGGTGGGCCCCACTTTTGGTTGTTGGGGAAGATGGCTGATTTTTGGTGGGTGGAATAGTAGCAGGTAAAGCCATCAGGTAGCAGGTCAAGTCTGCTTCGGCGTGCTAACATTTTCCTATAAATAGAGGGCTAAGTTAGAATTAAAAATCACACCAGAATTCATAAGTTTTCTCTCTTTTTCTCTCTAGATTATCGAGTGTATTTTGTAAGTATTTAGATACTTTGTGAGTTGCTATTCATCAGTGCAAGTTTCCTTCAGCGTCATATCCGATATCCAGTCAGAAGTGCTGCTCTTTTGAGGTAAGGGATTGTAAGGGATTTTAAGGGTTATTATGTTTTTCAGTTCGTAATTCTTCTGACCTTCAGAAAATTCTGGAAAACTTTGAAATGATATTTTGATGAGTTTTATTGATTGTGTCCAAAAATAGTGATTTTTAGATGTATAGATTAAGAGTTATGTATTTTATGAGAAAAGACTATTTTAAAAGTAATCGCTTATAACTCCTTGTGGTTAACTCTAAAATTGATGAAATTTTTATTGGAAGTATATCTATATAATATCAGTGTACTCTGTGAATTTCAAAATTTTTGGATAAAAGTACAATTTACGATAAATGTCTAAATATTCGGCAATTTTGGCCATATGAAAAATAGTAAATGAGTTTTAAATATTCTAAGAAAAATATATGTTCAATATAGGACTATATTCTGCTAAATTCCAGAAAAAAAATATTTTTGGAACTGATTTAGTATTTTTTATGAAAATGAACTAGTTATGAGTAAATGAATTAAATATGTTATGTGAAGTAAGAAAATTATAAAATAGGATTTTATGGCTTGAGAATCCTATATGAGGTATATGCAGATTTTTTATGAGGGTTTTTGGTTATTGGTGATGAAATCTTATGAGTTTGGCATTTTAAGATGATTAAATGTATTATTTAGTAAAATGTAAATAATTAAAATAAATTGTTTATAAGCTTTAAGAAATATTATTCTTTCAATATCATTATACTGAAATATTGGTATGGATTTTATTGTGGAATTTTTACCTTTTTTATGTCGAGTTACTATTCATGAATTACTATTCACGAGTTACTATTCACGAGTTACTATTCATGAGTTATACTATTGACGACAAAATTAGTTTCTTTTTTTCTGACCAAATTATAGTTGATTTATGAGTATTACTCTTGAGATTAAATCTATATATTGATTATATTAATTTTATTATCATATATAGCATTTTTATAACCCTAATGATGATATTTCTCTTTGACTTAAGTGTAAAGATGGGTTGATTTTTGGTATGATCATGACTATGGGTTCCCTTTGGCCAGTGGTGCAAAGTTAAATTGTTGACTGGTATGATCATGACCATTGAATTTATAATTGAATATCTTCAGCTTAAGTACAAAAGTGAATTGATCAACATGGTTATAATTATTATTTATATAAATTCTGAAATAATTATATATTCTTTGAGATATTAATATATTTGGCCTATAGTGCAAATATGGACTATTGATGAATATATTTGGCCTGTAGTGCAAATATGAACTGTTGTTGAATATCTTTGGCCTGTAGTGCAAAGATGAACTGGTGATGAATATCTTTGGCCCATAGTGCAAAGATGACCTGTGGTTGAATATCTTTGGCCAGTAGTGCAAAGATGAATTGTTGATGAATGTCTTTGGCCCGTAGTGCAAATATGACATGTTGTTGAATATCTTTGGACAGTAGTGCAAAGATGAACAGGTGTTGAGATGAACATGACCAACTGCTGATACAAATAAATATCTTTGGCCATAGTGCAAAGATGAAGTTATTAGTATGATTATGAACAGGAAATGTGATTTGGTGTATGTAAGACCCCGAATTTTATGAAATAAAAGTATTCAATTTTTCTTATAATTACTATTCAGTAAATGGTTAAATTGATAAATGTTAAAGTTAAGGGTGATATATGAATTTTTTTTCAAAATACACAAGTGGTTATAAAATACTCATTGTTGTCGGGGTATATTCGTTTGGTCGTGGAATATTCTTTCTGTCGGGGAATATTCGTACGACGGCGCAGCCATTTGTGGGCCCCATAACAGAATAACTATCGGATAAAGAAAATGACAAATTTGAGTTTTTACAAATAACGGCGTAGTTGTTACCGTTAACACTGTTGGAATACCCGGTGGTTAAAATACAGTAATACGCGTTATTGCACAGTATTTTTGAAATTATTGATTCTTACGTAAGAAGGCACTACTCAATAATTGTTACAGTAATTACTGTTCAATATTTTATTTTATTGATTCAATAATTGCTACGTTAAAATTTTATATTATTGTTGTTCAATAATTGTCACTACACAGTATTTCCCATTATCAGATCAATAATTCATATTATTTGAATAATATTATTAGATAACATTATTAGCAATGTCTAGAAAGTTCTGTCTAAGGAGAGGTTTGGTCACCTAATTGCATGCCAGTAAGGAGAAATTCTTATTGGAAAGCCCCCTCTTTCCTGGGAACGGCCTGGTTGTCATAAATGTGATTCTGTAATATTATTTGTGAATAATTAATTATTGATTCATATGATAAGGAAATATTTATTTTATTTGGATATAAATGAGGGATATATTTTTGTGGTTAAAAATGAAGGAGTTAATGTTGAGGTGTTTTATCTGTATTTTTTGTCAGAACGGAGGTATTGAAAATCAAATTAGGATTTTTAAGATATTTTGCGAGGGTTATAATTTTAATCCGACCATTGGATCGTGGTAATTTTTGGATATGTTATACATATATAAGTTGAGTATATGTCCACAAATTTTGAACCGTTAAAAATGAACGTATGATTTATTATGAATTTTACGAGATGACTGGTTCAGAAATTGTTGAATTTTTGGAGTTTATCATTTTGGTAGAAAATTCTAGAATTGGTGGGCCCCACTCTTGGTTGGTGAAGAAATGTGCTGAGATTTTTATTCAAATGTGGTGGGTGAGAATAGTAGCAGGTAAAGCCATCAAGTTGCATGTTAAGTCTGCTTCGGCGTGCTAACATTTTCCTATAAATAGAGGGCTAAGTTAGAATTGAAAATCACACCAGAATTCATAAGTTTTCTTTCTTTCTCTCTCTAAATTATTGAGTGTATTTTGTGAGTATTTAGATACTCTGTGAGTTTCTATTCATCAGTGCAAGTTTCCTTCAGCCTTATACCGATCAGAAGTACTCCTCTTTTGAGATAAGGGATAGTAAGGAATTTTAAGGGTTGTTATGTTTTTCAGTTTCGTAATTTTTCTGACCTTCAAAAATTCTGGAAAAATTTAAAATGATATTTTGATGAGTTTTCTTGATTGTGTCCAAAAATGGTGATTTTTGGATGTATAGATTAAGAGTTATGAATTTTATGAGAAAAGACTATTTTAAAAGTAACCGCTTATAACTCCTTGTGGTTAACTCCAAAATTGATGAAATTTTTATTGGGAGTACATGTATATGATAGGAGTATACTCTGTGAATTTCAGAATTTTTAGATAAAAGTACAATTTTTGATAAATATCTAATTATTCGACTGTTTTGGCCATATGAAAAATAGTAAATGACTTTTAAAAATTCTGAGAAAAATATATGTTTACTATGGGACTATATTATACTAAATCCCAGGAAAAAAATATTTTTGGAACTGATTTGGTATTTTTCATGAAAATGGTCTAGTTATGAGTAAATGAATTAAATATGTTTTGTGAAGAAAGAAAATTAGAAAATAGGATTTTATGGCTTGGGAATCCTATATGAGGTATATACAGATTTTTGATGAGGGTTTTAGTTATTGATGATGAAATTGTAAGAGTTGGCATTTTATGATGATTAAATGCATTAATTAGTAAAGTGTAAATAATTTAAATAAATTATTTATAAGCTTAAGAAATATTATTCTTTCAATATCATTATACCGAAATATTGGTATGGATTTTATTGTGAAATTTCTACCTTTTTGTATCGGGGTTACTATTCATGAGTTACTATTCGCAAGTTACTATTCATAAGTTACTATTCACGAGTTACTATTTATGGGTACTATTCACTACAAAATTGGTTTCTTTTCCTACCAAATTATAGTTGATTTATGAATATTACTCTGGAGATTAAAACTATATATTGATTATATTGATTTTATTATCATATATAACATTTTTATAACCCTGATGTTGAAATTCTCTTTCACTTGAGTGTAAAGATGGGTAAATTATTGGTATGATCGTGACTGAGGAATATCTTTGGCCTGTAGTGCAAAGATGAATTGTTAACTGGTATGATCATGACCATTGAATTTATAATTGAATATCTTTAGCTTAAGTGTAAAGATGAATTGATTAACATGGTTATAATTATTGTTTATATAATTCTGAATTGATTATATATTCTTTGAGATATTAATATATTTGACCTGTTGTGCAAATATGAACTATTGAGGAATATCTTTGGCCTGTAGTGCATAGATGAATTATTGATGAATATCTTTGGCCTGTAGTACAAAGATGAATTGTTGATGAATATCTTTTGTCCGTAGTGCAAAGATGACATGTTATTGAATATCTTTGGCCAGTAGTGCAAAGATGAACAGGTGTTGAGATGAACATTATCAACTGGTGATACAAATGAATATCTTTGGTCGTGGTGCAAGGATGAAGTTATTAGTATGATTATGAACAGGAAATGTGATTTGGTGTAACTATGATCTTTGATATTTCAGGTAAAGATAGATGATGAAAATTATCTTAGTCCTGGATGAGAAGAGGAATTTAGAACTACAGTTATGATTATGAGTTATTCATATGATTGTGGACCAGAATTGTTGATTGATGTTACAGGGATAAAACATTGTTGGTGGATTTTTAACATGGAGAAGATAATAGAATTTATAGTCTATTTGACTCTTCTAATGGATTGCTCGTTCCGCTGCAACTATGGTTGAAATTTTTATCATCTACCATATGTTCTAAATCTCTGATTTATTACTGATGAAGACTATTGATAATTTATTTATCTTTAGTCAAGATATTCTTTACTGGGCTAGTTGTGCTCACCCTTCTGTTTCATAATTCCTTTCAGGTAATAAGAGTGTAGCTGGGTCGAGCGAGGGTAACGGGAAAATAGAACGATAGTCTCTAGCTGTGGATGTTCTCCCGAATCAGTATAGAAAAGTTCATTTAGGAGTTATATTTGGTGAATCATCTAGGGTGAAGCGAACCCAACGTTGAAAGGGTGGTTTGCCACTATCATACAAGATGTCTAACGACATAAAACCTCGTGTCATCAGAAGACAGGGATGTGCTCATCCACTTGCTGAGTATATTTACGAGCACTACCTATATAATCTTGGTGTTTGTTTGAAGTATAATTCTCAATTAGAGACAGTGGAGATAATGATAAGTCAAGAGAAGACTCACCATTGGGAAGAATATGATAGTAATCTTCTCGTTTTTCTTTGGGGTATATTGGGTCAACCAAGGATAATTCTGTGGCCATATGATATCTATCACAACCTAGAAGCATGGCCTCTCATGTACAAAGGTTTCCTTGAACACTTTCCAAAGATTCTAATTTCTAAAACAGTTTTTGACTATACCTTTATGTAAGGTGTCATTGTGAGGTGTTGTCCATGGTTGGGACATGAGTCACATTTCGTATATTTTTGTATCCAAACTCATAGCATATGTGTTGTTGTATTTTGCACGATAATTGTTGTAATAAAGTTGTAGTTATTTTCTGTAGTTTGTATTTAGCAACTCAGAATAGGTTGGATGGAATGGACCTATTTTGGGGTTGTCACAGTGTAACCATGATCTTTGGTGTTTCAGGTAAAGATAGGTGATAAAAATTATCTTCGTCCTAGATGAGAAGAGGAGTTTAGAACTACAATTATGATTATGAGTTATTCATATGATTGTGGACCAGAATTGTTGATTGATGTTACAGGGATAAAACATTATTGGTGTATTTTTAACATGGAGAATGTAATAGACTTTGTAGTCTATTAGACTCTTCTAATGGATTGCTTGTTCCGCTGCAACTATGGTTGAAATTTTTATCATCTACCATATGTTCTAAATCTTTGATTTAATTCTGTTAAAGGCTATTGATAACTTATTTATCTTTAGTCATGCTATTCTTTACTGGGCTAGTTGTGCTCACCCTTCTGTTTCACAATTCCTTTCAGGTAATAAGAGTGTAGCTGGGTCGAGCGGGGGTAACAGGGTAATAGAACGGTGGTCATCATTTAGTAGTTATATTTGGTGAATCATCTAGGGTGAAGCGAACCCAACGTTAGAAGGATGTTTTGCCACTATCATACAAGATGTCTAATGACATACAACCTCGTGTCATTATAAGACAGGATTGTGCTCATCCACTTGCTGAGTATATTTACGAGCACTACCTATATAATCTTGGTGTTTGTTTGAAGTATAATTCTCAATTAGAGACAGTGGAGATAATGATAAGTCAAGAGAAGACTCACTATTGGGAAGAATATGATAGTAATCTTCTCATTTTTCTTTGGGGTATATTGGGTCAGCCAAGGATAATTCTGTGGCCATATGATATCTATCACAACCTAAAAGCATGACCTCCCATGTACAAAGATCTCCTTGAGCACTTCCCAAAGATTCTAATTTCTAAAACAGTTTTTGACTATACCTTTATGTAAGGTGTCATTGTGAGGTGCTGTCCATGGTTGGGACATGAGTCACATTTGATATATATTTGTATCCAAACTCACAGCATATGTGTTGTTGTATTTTGCACGACAATTATTGTAATAAAATTGTAGTTGTTTTCTGTACCATGTATTTGGCGACTCAGAATAGGTTGGATGGAATGGACCTATTTTGGGGTTGTC
This sequence comes from Panax notoginseng, assembly GCA_016801055.1. Taxonomy (NCBI): domain Eukaryota; kingdom Viridiplantae; phylum Streptophyta; class Magnoliopsida; order Apiales; family Araliaceae; genus Panax; species Panax notoginseng. Next base: position 65,257,907 of record CM029014.1, on the reverse strand, counting down.
ACAATTATTATATTATTAAATATAATAATAAATTATTTTATCAGAAAAGATAAAATATCATTTTTCAACAATTGTCACTTTAAAAATTTTCTCCATGATCCACATAAAATAAATATTTTCTTATCATATGAATCAATAATTAATTATTCACAAATAATATTACAGAATCACATTTATGAGAACCAGACCGTTCCCAAGAAAGAGGGGGCTTTCCAATAAGGATTTCTCTTTACTGGCGCGCAATTAGATGACCAAACCTCTCCATAGACATAAGTTTTTAGACATTGCCAATAATGCTATCTAATAATATTATTCAAATAATATGAATTATTGATCTGATAATGGACATGATGTGCAACAACAATTATTGAAACAACAATAATATAAAATATCAACGCAGCAATTATTGAATCAATAAAATAAAATATTAAACAGCAATTACTTTGACAATTATTCAGTAGTGCCTTCTTACGTAAGAATCAATAATTTCAAAAATACTGTGCAATACCGTGTGCTACTGTGCAATAACGCGTATTACTGCATTTTAACCACCGGGTATTTCAACAGTGTTAACGGTAACAACTACGCCGTTAATTATAAAAACTCAATTTTTGTCGTTATCTTCATCAGACCGTTTTCCGTTATGGGGCCCACAAATAGCTGCACCGTCGTACGAATATTCCCCGACAGAAAGAATATTCCACGACCAACGAATATTCCCCGACAACAATGATTATTTTATAACCACTTGTTTATTTTGAAAAATTTTCACATTTCACCCATAACTTTAACTTTTTATCAATTTAACTATTTACTGAATTGTAATTATAAGAAAAATTGAATACTTTTTTTCATAAAATTCGGGGTCTTACAGAATCCATGACTATCTCATATGTATACATGGTAAACATAGTAGTTCTTGTGATTCATGACCTCAATTGGCCTTGACTTATAAGAAATCCCAAACTAAGACCATGATGTGTGTAAAGATGAATTTAGAATGGTCATGCATGTATGTAAAGTCACCTAGCATGTAGGCATGATAAGTGTTAATGTCTTAATATGTTAATGAAGTGGACAGAACCAGAAAGTGCAAAGCTAAACTCTGGTCAGGCCAGAGGACAGCGCAGCTGCACTGCCCCTAAGCCTAACCAGGGCGTACCTAAACCACCCTGTAGTGCAGTCTGTCTATTCTGTTTGTGATATGAGATTTGTTGCATGCTTGTATTGATGTCTTAATATATAATACATGTCTAAACATAGTGCTTAAAGTGTCAATAAGCATGCTAACGATAGAATCATATATTTTATAAGTGTTTAGAACTTTCAAATGTTAAGTCAAAAGATGATTACGAACTATTTTATTTGATTTCATAGTGTCTTACAAACTGATTTTTTGTACTATGTGTATGTACTGTGACACCCCCAAAATAGGTATACAACACTCATTCTGAGTCGCCAAATACATGGTACAAAAAGCAAACTACAACTTCAATAATACAATTGTCGTGCAAAATACGACAACACATACTGTGAGTTTAAATACAAATATTATCTTCTAGACAATATCCACACTCAAATAAGTCCTCATTATAATTATTCAAATACTATTTTACAAAAATAGTGAGGACAGCTAAAACATCTTTCTAGAACCATCACTCCATACCCCGACTAGATCTTGTTATGTTCTCACCTCCTGAGAAGAAAAATGGAACAAAAAGGAAAAGGGTGAGCACAACTAGCTCAGTAAAGAATATCATGACTAAAGATAAATAAATTATCAATAGCCTTCAACAGTAATAAATCAGAGATTTAGAACATATGGTAGATGATAAAATTTTTCAACCATAGTTGCAGCGGAACGAGCAATCCATTAGAAGAGTCAAATAGACTATAAAGTCTATTATCTTCTCAATGTTAAAAATCCACCAACAATGTTTTATCCCTGTAACATCACTCAACAGTTCCTTTCCACAATTATATGAATAACTCATAATCATAATTGTGATTCTAAATTTTTCTTCGCACCCAGGACGAAGAATATTTTCATCACCTGTCTTTACCTAAAACATCAAAGATCATGGTTATACCAAATCACAGTTCCTATTCATAATCATGCTAATAAATCCATCTTCGCACTACGGCCAAAGATATTCATCAACAAACCATCTTTGCACTACGGCCCAAAGATATTCATCAACAGTTCATATTTGCACTATAGGCCAAATATATTAATATCTCAAAGAAATATATAATCATTTCAGAATTATATAAACAATAATTATAACCATGTTGATCAATTCACCTTTACACATAAGCTAAAGATATTCAGTTATAAATTCAATGGTCATGATCATATCAGTCAATAATTCAACTTTGCACTACTGGCCAAAGAGAACCCATAATCATGATCATACCAACAATCTACCAATCTTTACACTCAAGTGAAAGAGAATTTCAACATCAGGGTTATAAAAATGTTATATATGATAATAGAAACATTATGATCAAAATATAGATTTAATTTCAAGAGTAATATTCATAAATTAACTATAATTTGGTCAGAAAAAAACCAATTTTGTCGTGAATAGTAACTCGTAAATAGTAACTCATGAATAGTAACACGTGAATAGTATCTCATGAATAGTAATCCCGACACAAAAAGGTAAAAATTCCACAATAAAATTCATACCAATATTTCGGTATAATGATATTGAAAGAATAACATTTCTGAGATTTATAAACAATTTATTTTAATTGTTTACACTTTACTAAATAATGCATTTAATCATCCTAAAATGCCAAACTCATAAGATTTCATTACCAATAATCAAAACCCTCATCAAAAATTTGCATATACCTCATATAGGATTCTCAAGCCATAAAATCCTATTTTCCAATTTCCTTACTTCACATAACATATTTAATTCATTTACTCATAACTAGTCCATTTTCATGAAAAATACCAAATCAGTTCCAAAAATTTTTTTTTTCTGGGATTTAGCAGAATATAGTCTCATATTGAACATATATTTTTCTCAAAATTTTTAAAACTCATTTACTATTTTTCATATGGCCAAAACCCTCGAATATTTAGACATTTATCATAAATTGTACTTTTATCCAAAAATTTCGAAATTCATAGAGTACACTGATATTATATAGATATACTTCCAATAAAAATTTCATCAATTTTGGAGTTAACCACAAGGAGTTATAAACGGTTACTTTTAAAATAGTCTTTTCCCGTAAAATTCATAACTCTTAATATATACATCCAAAAATCACCATTTTTGGACACAATCAATAAAACTCATCAAAATATCATTTCAAATTTTTCTAGAATTTTCTGAAGGTCTGAAAGGTTACGAACATGAAAAGCATAACAACCCTTAAAATCCCTTACTATCCCTTACCTCAAAAGTGCAGTATTTCTGACTGGATTGCAAAGCCGAAGGAAACTTGCACTGAATAGCAACTCTCAAAGTATCTAAATACTCACAAAATATGCTTCATAATATAGAGAGAGAAAGAGAGAAAGCTTATATTTTTGGTGTGATTTTCAATTCTAACTTAGCCCTCTATTTATAGGAAATTGTTAGCACGCCGAAGTAGACTTAACCTGTAACCTGATGGCTTTACCTGCTACTATTCCCACCCACCACATTTGAATAAAAATTTCAGCACATTTCTTCACCAACCAAGAGTGCGGCCCACCAATTTTAAAATTTTCCACCAAAATGATTAACTCCGAAAATTCAATAATTTCTGAACTAGTCATCTCGTAAAATTCATAACAAATCATACGTTCATTTTTAACGGTTCAAAATTTGTGGATATATACTCAACTTATATATGTATAACATATCCAAATATTACCACGATCCAACGATCGGATTAAAAATTATAACCCTCGCAAAATATCTCAAAAACTCTAATTTAATTTTTAATACCTCCGTTCCGACAAAAATACAGATAAAACACCTCAATATTAACTCCTTCATTTTTAACCACAAAAATATATCCCTCATTTATATCCGCATAAAATAAATATTTTTCTTATCATATGAATCAATAATTAATTATTCACAGATAATATTACAGAATCACATTTATGACAACCAGGCCGTTCCCAGGAAAGAGGGGGCTTTTTAATAAGAATTTCTCCTTACTTGCGCGCAATTAGATGACCAAACCTCTCCTTAGACAGAACTTTCTAGACATTGCCAATAATACTATCTAATAATATTATTTGAATAATATGAATTGTTGATCTGATAATGGGAAATATTGTGCAGTGATAATTATTGAACAACAATACTATAAAATTTCAATGTAGCAATTATTGAATCAATAAAATAAAATATTGAACAGTAATTACTGTAATAATTATTGAGTAGTGTCTTCTCACGTAAGAATCAATAATTCAAAAAATACTGTGCAATACCGTGTGCTACTGTGCAACTATGCGTATTACTGTATTTTAACCACCGGGTATTTTAACAGTGTTAACGGTAACAACTACGCCGTTAATTATAAAAACTCAATTTTTGTCGTTATCTTCATCCGACAGTTATTCTGTTATGGGGCCCACAAATGTCTGCGCCGCCGTACGAATATTCCCCGACAGAAAGAATATTCCACGACCAAACGAATATTCCCCGACAACAATGAATATTTTATAACCACTTGCGTATTTTGAAAAGTTTTCACATTTCACCCATAACTTTAACTTTTTATCAATTTAACCATTTACTAAATTGTAATTATAAGAAAAATTAAATACTTTTATTTCATAAAATTCGGGGTCTTACATGTACGGTACGTGATAACATACATATGGGATTATAAGACTAAGTTAACTCTTATGTGTGTGTTTAACCTTACATATCAAGCATAAGTATTGTATGTACGTAGCTGATGAATATCTTATACCTATAACTATGTTATAATAGGATTCGAAAAGTTTTATAAGCTATACTTTGGTAAACTACGCTTGAGGCAAGTTTTCTAACTTGCACAACTTTGAATATTGTGCAAGTATATAAACCATATCTCTTTGATGCAAGTTCCTAACCCTATTCTTTATATAGCATTACTTAAGCTTGTACTATTATTGGTTGTACAAGTAAACCATTGAAAGTATGATTCATGTCTTATGACTTAATGCTTCGTAGCTTAAGATAAAGTTGTTTACATTCTTCGAACTTTGATTTCGATATTGAACTTAATTGTTCTTATATACTTTGGGAAAAAATGGTCTACGCCATTGATTCGACTAGACCTAAAGCATGAATTTGAAAGCTATCCAAACCAATCGAATTGGTGCGGACTCTTATAATTGACTGAGATGAATCCTTGGAGGGGAAACTATATAAATGTTGGAGAACCGACGTGCGCACATGAGTATGATTAAATGTTATGCATAATGTAGGGTACATTAGGCTGATCACCTGTTGTACTTATTTTTGTTAGATTATCAGTATATTTATGTTAATTCTAGTAGAAGTTCATAGTCCTTAGTTACTGCTCAATATTCATTATGTTGAAATCTCAAAATGATTAAGCGTTGAATCGTATTGATATCTTTCTGTCCTTAGCGACTATTGTTGAGAACCATCGATACTTATTGCTATCTGTTGAGAAATTGCATATTTAAATTTGATATTGAAAGTAAATATTCATGATTATATGTAAAGTCCTTCTAGGAATACATGTACAAGGACTTAGTGGTAGATCAAACTTGTTAGGTTGATATGAGCTTTAATGTTTATAATTCTGTAAATGAATGTATAGAAGAAAAGATCAAAGTTGTTAGGTTGATCTATGTCTTGAGATGTAATGTAACAACCCGATATTTTCTATTTAATTAAATCAGAAATTTTGCGTATAATTTTTTTTTTATTTTAAAGATGAGGATTTGTACAAGATAAAGTGTATATGTATTTATGTGATAAATAAAAATATATTTATTACATGGATAATTAAAAATAATTTTATTTCATAATTATTGATTATTATAAACTATATTCTTATAATAATTAATTTTATAGTAGAAATATTTATATTAATTATTTTTCATGAAAATATAATTATATATTATTAAAATAATATATGAAAATATTTTTAGAATAATTATTTTATTATATGAATTTTTGTACAGATTATTAAGTTAATTATTTTAACTTAATTAATTAAATATGAAAGATAAATCAGATATAAAATTCAAACCCTAATTTTGGATTTTGATCAAGGCATAAGAATAATAATATAATATTAATTTTATTTTGATTTTTCAGTGCTATAAATATGTATTGTATATGTGTGAACTGATTTTGGTTGTCAATTATATTGTATTATGACCAAACCCTAGTATTAATTTGTTTAATCCAATTTTTTAAACTCAATTATGAGACGAGACTGTTATATAACTGTGTTATATGAATTATGTTGTATATTATATAATTTATTGATTAATTAGGAAAAATCCTAATTGTTGGAAACCCAAATCGTGAAATTAGAAACCCTAATTTTCTAATTGAAAATCCTAAATTAATATTCAGAAACCATAATTTCTATATTAGGTAACCCTAATTAGTAATTAAAAAACTTAATTACTAATTGTAAACCCTAATTGCTAAATTTAGCAAGCTTAATTATAATTAGTAAATATTTAAACCTAAAATTTTTACTTTAAGTAATTAGTAACCCTAATTGAATGGGTAATCCAAATTACTAATTTTAACCCTAATGTTCCTGTATAATGTAATTAGATAACATAATGTAATTAGGAAACCTAAACTACTTAGGAAACCCTAATTTGAAAAAATTTTAGAAACTAAAATTTTATTTTTGTCTTAATTAAAAATCTTATAATTTTTGTGTTAAACCTTAGGGTTAAACCCTAAGTGTGAGACCCCGAATTTTATGAAATGAAAGTATTCAATTTTCTTATAATTATTCTATTTAGTAAATGGTTAAATTGATAAAAGGTTAAAGTTAAGGGTGATATGTGAAAATTTTTTTAAAGTAAGCAAGTTATCATAAAATAATCGGTGATAAAAGTACAGTAATACGCGTGGTTGCATACTAGCACACGGTATTGATTATTGATGCTTACGTGAGAAATCACTCAGTTATACTCAATTATTGCTACAGTAATTGCTGCATCATATCTCTCATATTATTGATTCAATTGTTGTCACAGTATCATCTGTCAAGGAGAGGTTAAATAATCTAATTACGCGCCAATAGGGAGAAATTCTTATTAAAAAACCCCCTCTTTCCTGGGAACGGCCTAGTTGTTAAATATTGTGAGTTATAATATTAATGATGAATAAATTCGTGTTGATTAAAGATGAAATTGATAGTTCCATTGTGTGGAAATTGTTAGTGTTTGTGAAAATCGACATTTATTTAGATAATAATTAATGTCTGGAGGTTATATTGACCAAACGGGTAATTCACCGAATAAATGAGTAATTAATTGTTATTAATTCACATGCTTATAACTATGTGTTCACATGTGTGTACTATTGATTCACATGATTTACTATTAGGGGAGTTGATGCAAGATTGATAATACTTGCATGACTAAATTAAAAATGGAGGTATAGATGAAGGTACTATACTATAATTAATTTTTTCACATGTTTAGAACTATTGAGTCACATGATTTACTATTGATTCACATGATTTACTATTAGGGGAGGTGGTGCAAGTTTGATAATACTTGCAGGACTAAATTAAAAATGAAGAAAAAGAGGAAGGTATTATATTGTAATATTTTGAGCCCCAAAACGTGCAATTATTGAAACTATATTTTTCTATAAATAGAAGCTCATTCTTCCTTCATTTCTCACCAATTCACTAAAACTTTAGAGCAATTATTATAGAGAGAAAGAAGAAGAGAAGTCTGCTACCTCACTATTCCAGTATTCAGTTTCTTTTAAGGTAAGGGATATTATTATTATAGTAAGGGGTATTATTCTTTCGTATTCATGAAGAGAGCTTCTATTATTCCATTCTTTATTATTATGTTGGAATACACTGTCTATGCAAAGTACCGTATACATGGTGAAATTCTTCTGTTATTCCATTCTTTATTATTATGTTGGAATAACATGTCTATGCGAAGTACCGCATACATGGTGAAATTCTTCTGTTATTCCATTCTTTATTATTCTGTTGGAATATCATGTCTGTGCGGATTATGCATGACCTGCTTCCATTCTTTATTATTCTGTTAGAATATCCTGTCTGTGCGTATTACGCATGACCTGGTTCCATTATTTATTATTCTGTTGGAATAACCTGTCTGTGCAGTCTATCGCATGCTTGGTGAATTCTTCTGTTATTCCATTCTTTATTATTATGTTAGAATAACCTGTCTATGTGGATTACCGCATGCATGGTGAATGACCTTTCGTATTCATTCTTTATTAAATTGTGAAAATGATCTGTCTACGTGGATTACTGCATGGCGGATAAAAATCTATTTGTAGTTTCGTATATAATATTATACTCGTATGAGATATCATTTCTTTTGTACTCGTCATGAAATATCATTTTATTTGGTATTTTATTTACGAGTTACTATTCATAGGTTACTATTCACCCGATTACTATTCACTCTAGTATTATTCACTCGGATATTCGGGACACTTTTTGTGTCAGAGTACTATTCACGAGTTACTATTCATAGGTTACTATTCACCCAAATTACTATTCACCTGAATATTATTCACTCGGGTATTTGGGATACTTTTCATGTCGGGGTACTATTCACGAGGTACTATTCCCGAAGTACTATTCACGGGGTACTATTCACGGGGTACTATTTATCCAAAAAATATATTTCTTTTCTGTCCAAATTATTTTTAGTACATGAATATTATTCTTGAATTTTACTCCACAAAGCAGTATCATTTTGACAATTTGGACGTTATTGATTTCTGGATAAATTAAATTATAAATCTTTAAAATTTATCCTTGAACTTGTTTTATTGAATTATTATGTCATTGTCATCATCCTCATGCTTATATTGTGATGAAAGTCATCTTTGGCTTACGTGTAGAGATGGACTTGGTATGATTATGACTAGGGATTATTCGGTATAATCATGACCATAATGTGACAAATGATGTGGTGAAAGTTCTCATTGGCCTGTAGTTCATTGATGGATAGTTGTTGGTATGATTATGACCAGGGATTATTCGGTATAATCATGACCATTGATGATTACATGAATATCCTTGGCCGTGGTGCAGGGATGATTTGATTTTATTTATTAAGCTGAGTCTCAGCGATAAAGTTGATGAAATTTTTTTTAAATCATAGAATATAATAGATTTTATGCTCTACTTGACTCTTCTAATGGATTGCTTATTCCGCTGCAGTTGTTGATATAAAACTTGTTGTCTATTATATTCTACCAGTTAATATACTGTGGAAGGCTAAGGATAATTTATTCTGCATTATCTTAGTCATAATATTTCTTACTGGGCTAGTTGAGCTCACCCTTTCTTTCATTGTTCTCTTCAGGAAATGAGAATATAGCTGGGACTAGTCGGAGAATGGAGTGATGGTCCAGGATAAATGGCTTTAATAGTCCTCACTATTCTATGAAATAGTGTGACAATAAATGTAATGAGGACTCCATTGAGTGTGGATATTGTCTAGAAGGAAATATTCTTATTAAAACTCTTAGATTATGTTTGTCGTATTTTACACGACTGTTGTATAATTAAGTTGTATTTGAATTTTGAACCATGTATCTGGCGACCCAAGATAGGTGATGTATACCTGTTTGGGGGCGTCACAGTTGGTATCAAACTTTAGGGATATGATCCCTGGCTGAGATGTGAGACTAGAACTAGGAGGGGAGAGACGAGTAATTCCTTCGCTAGTATGACCTACCTAAGTTATTTGTTATTTAATTGGTCGGTCATAGTATAGGGATAATATGTGGCATGTCAATTAACCTTTATTTTGAAACTATATTCTAGAATGATATCTGAAATATAGGAGATGAGAAATGGGGAAATCACGATAGAGAGGAAATAATCGGGAAGGTACAATCTGAAAAGAAAACAAGGTATTTTCATCTCTTCAAAGTACCAGGTACGTAAATTTCGAGGGCAAAATTTTATAAGGAGGGGAGATTGTGAGACCTCGAATTTTATGAAATGAAAGTATTCATTTTTCTTATAATTATTCTATTTAGTAAATGGTTAAATTGATAAAAGGTTAAAGTTAAGAGTGATATGTGAAATTTTTTTAAAGTAAGCAAGTTATCATAAAATAATCGGTGATAAAAGTACAGTAATACGCGTGGTTTTATAGTAGCACACTGTATTGATTATTGATGCTTACGTGAGAAATCACTCAGTTATACTCAATTATTGTTACAGTAATTGCTGCATCATATCTCTCATATTATTGATTCAATTGTTGTCACAGTATCATCTACATAATATGTTATATTATTAAATCAATAATTGAGACAACAAAGTTATTCATATTATTATTGTAATATTTACAATGTCTAGAAGTTCTGTCAAGGAGAGGTTGATAATCTAATTGCGCGCGAATAGGGAGAAATGTGACAAACAAGATTTTGTAAATTAATTTTTAATATTTATTGAATTAAATAAATATTTTTCGATGATTTAATTATTAGATTTAATAATTAATTGATGGAATTGTGGTAGATTAATTTAATTATATGTGTTATATTTATTAAATTAATATAGAGAATAATTATTATTCAAATATGTAATTATGTGAGCTTATTGTATTAAAAGAAATATTTAATTAAGCATGATGTTATTTAATTAATTTAATTATTAATAGAGAGTTAATAATTTGACATTATTTATTAATGAGAAAATTATTTATGTGACAGAGAGAGAGAATTAAGAAATTGAGAGAATTGTGAGTTGTTTGATTGATTGAGAAAGTTTAATCCCTCCTATCTACACTAATCTGTGAGTAATTCTCTCCAACCCAAATTCTACTTTTACGTCATTTAGTTTTTTATGAAAATGGCTTTCAATCAAGTTCTGTGGAATTTCTGTAAATTGGGAAATTGAGTTAGGAATATATGTAATAATTCGAGTAGCATAACATGTTATATGTATATTTTATATGATTCCATATCATAAGTTTCAGTAAATGATGACTTGCTATTTCAAAAATTACAGAGTTTGGGTTTTGGCCATATGGCCTTATACGTGATATTTCATGTATTGATCGTATGTTATCCCTAAATTTTACACTCGTATATTATTATGCATGTTGATACGAAGAGACCAAAGTTTAAATAAACGGATTCGGTGTTATAACGAATCCGTAGTGACAATTTTCATGTTTTATTTTCAAAACCTTCAAGAACATCAAGAACAGTGAAAGTAAATGTGTTGATTTTACAAATTATGTGTTGTAACTTGTTAAAAATCATGCTAGATGGGTTAAGTAATGATTATATATGTATTACAATGATTGGGTAAGTCTAAATTCGTATAAAATTACTAGTTGGAAGTTATGGCCATATTCATGTATAATTTTACGTGTGATTGATTTTTGGCCTAATTTGGCCTTGTTATGTTCGCGAACTGCAGAACTGCAGAAACTGCAGAAAATGAGTCTGGGTAACCCCGCCCCCGGCGGGTGTTACCAAACTAAATTACCCTGCCCCAGCGGTCAAAAAATAAATAAAATAAAAATAAATTAAAAAAAATAATAAATAAATATTTGATGAAAATTATTATTAAAATATTTAGAAAATAAATTAAATATTTTAATTAATATATTTATGGAAAAAATAAATATTCGATGAAAATTATTATTAAAATATTTATAAAATAAATTAAATATTTTAATTGAGATATTATGGAATAAAATAAATATTCGATGAAAATTAATATTAAAATATTTATAAAATAAATTAAATATTTTAATTGAGATATTTATGGAATAAAAAAAATATTCGATGAAAATTATTATTAAAATATTTATAAAATAAAGTAAATATTTTAATTGAGATATTTATGGAATAAAATAAATATTCGATGGAAATTATTATGAAATAATTTATTCGAGTGTGATAATAGTAAGAGAATGAAAATATTTTAATTTAATTAAGTAATTAAATTAGAAGGGTAATGATTTGTTAAATAAAGTGGAGTTTATATTAAGTAAAAATGTAACTAATGAATGTCGTGAATACATATGGTATATGTGTAGGATTTGTGGTGAACGGAAGTAGTAATCGTTTAGCCTACGTACGAGGCAAGTTTCCTAACCCTACTTGTCATTATTGTTCAAGATTATTATTTACCTCGAGTAAATTATCATTACTATTATTCAAGTTCAAATGTTATATTATTTTTTCAAAGCATGATTCAGTTATATAATAATTGTCTTATTGTATACTTCTTGAGATTATTATTTAAATTGAATATCATTATTGTTGAACCTTATTAGACTAGTGATATTTATTGATTCAACTAGTTCTTAGTTGATGAACGTTCTAAATTTCAGAACCCTTATTGAATTATCCAAACCAAACTTCCTTTGGTGCGGACTCGAATGTCAAACTGAGATGAACAACCCTGCAAAGGGATTTACTTATGCTTAGCGTTAAGATATTGTGCACAGTATGGTACTAAGGGCTGATCCCCCTAAGTACAAAGAAAGGTCCAATAGTCTTATGACTGTTAAAGGTTTCAAGTATAACCCTTGATAACCTGGGACATAGTTCAAGGTTTTATGACCCTCAAAATCTTTTGATTCTTGTTATTCATTCTTGATTCAAAAGTTAAGCTTTTATTTTCAGATGTCTTTGACTCACTTGCATGTTATTATATTGTTAAATTCATTTTTATACTTTGGACAATCATGCTCACTCTTGCGTTATAATAACATTGTAGTTAAGAAACGAAATAACCGACGAACCTTCC
>CM029014.1:65134818-65244844 GCA_016801055.1 Panax notoginseng | reverse complement strand
TTTGATAGATTGTAACACGTCATAAGTCTAGCCGAAAGAATTGGCTTTGACTTCATTAGACATTAGTTCACATGCGTAAGAATACATGAATCCCAAAGCTTGTTGAAATGAACTGAAACAAGGGTTAGAATACTTGCCTTTAGCGTCTGCTACAGTTATAACACGTGCACTTTAAGTCCTTAAGGTCTCTACAGTAGATGATAACATCACATAACAAATTAGGTCATGAATAACATACGTAGTTCCTAAAGAATCTTACCCTTCTTCTCAATCTAATTACGTATTAGATTTGTTATTATTGGTTTCGGCTTGCCGTTATAACTTACATTGTCATTACGTTCCTATTCGTTTGATTATCTTTAAACTTTAGTTATCAAACTTAAGGTTTAAACAAGGCTTTACAATGTTTTAATTAAGCTTTACTTCATTACTAACCAATTCACTTTCTTTCATTACTCGTAATTTTTACTTTCTATGAAATCCTTAAGGCTGGCACTGCGGCGCTGACATTTCTCCTGTGTATCACGCAGCGGCGTGAGTTAGTGTGTGTATGGCCCTGACTCGGCGCTACGGTGTGAGTCCCCTTTGTTATGGCCGCGTTGCGGTGCCAACTAACAGTGTACCATGCCTCGGCCTCGCACTGCGGCGCGGGCTTTTATGCCTTGAGTCGCGCTGCGGCGCGGACTCTGTGTGCATCAGAAAATTTTGACAGATTTTTGACTTTGTAATATTCCCGACCTCGTAACTTCTTCGTTATAAGTCCGAATTGGCTCGTTCAAGAGCCTACGGTTCACAAATTACATAGTCTCTGTGTTCATACAAGAATTTTATCTATTTGACTTTGTTAACTAAAATTCACCTATTAGTCCATTTTTAACGAAAACGATAAACGTTCATGATTGTTCAATGTTCGTTTCTTCGTTCCAAGTCGGAATCTGGTCATTTTTGAGTCCACAACTCTAAAATGCCAAATAAGACTTGTCTCCATCAAAAACCAACATTTTTTAGTTCAAATACAAAATTTGACTTCCATTCCGAGAATTTCACAAATTCGACGATTATCGTCCAATTGGGTGAATTCTGGTAAAACTTTGTTAATTAAGATTTGTTCATCGTTCCAAATATGTATTTGAGGGTCATAAGACCACAAACTATGTCCATAGTTATAAGTATTCTTTCAACTTAAAATTTAACAGTCATAAGACTATAGGAACTTCTCGTACTTAGGGGGATCAACCCTTCGTATAATATATTGTGCACAAACATTTTAACGCTATGCCTAAATTATCCCCTGTAACAGGGTTGTTCATCTTATCATTTAGAATACAAGTCCGCACCAAAGTAAGTTTAGTTTGGATACATTTCAAGGTAATATAGAATTCAACGAATATCAACTAAGGATTAGTTGAATAAAATACAATAAGAATATGCTATGGAACAAGTCATAGATGAATCAAAATTTGTATGTTAGGGTCATGCTTTAGAAATGAACTAAAAGCATAAGCATTGAATAACGTAACATACCCTGCTTGGACAATATTAAGCTAAGGTCAAAATGTTGTTTAGAATTGAATTATCGAGCATGCATAATAAAGAGTAATTTGAATGATAAGCTTGCATGCTAGCAAACAAGTTAAAGTAGGAAACCTTCTCAAAGTAAGAGTTAGGTTAAATAGCTTGGCACGAATATATTTAAATTACATAAGTAGAATTACGAATAACTTGCTCAATAACAAACAAGGTAGAGTAAAGAAACTTGCACAATCGTAACAATAGAGTTAAAGAACTTGCATACTACAAAACAAGTTAAAAATAAAAAACTTACTCAATATCAAGAGATAAGGTTTAGAAACTGATAAGTAGGTTTTATACCTACTTATTTAATATCAATTCACGAGAATTATGCTCATCTTAAGTAGATTTTAGTATGTTTTTAATTGGATTTTGTGTTTATTTTGCATTACTTGTAATTAGAACTCCTATGGTATAAAAATGCAGGAAATGGCATAGATCGGCATTGGTAGGTGGTACGAAACTAGCAAAGGCATGGCACGTGAAATGAGTATAGATAAGGTACTGAGCAGTGATGGAGGAACAAGCGACAAACAGCAGAACAACAATAAGCAATAGCAGCAGATAGCAGTATGCAGCAGACAGAAGCAGCGCGGCCGCGCTGCTTGACAAAGCATTCCTCACGTGCCCACGCTACATGCAGGTAGAGGCTAAAAGTACACATCGCGCGCCCGCACGGCTGAACAAGATAGATTTCGCGCGCCCGCGCTGGAGTCGCGTTTTCGCGCCCATTTTGTATTGCGATCACGCGCGTTATCTGAAGCTATTATTTGACTTATGTTTTTGAATTTGAAATTTGAATGTGGTATTATCTGAAACTATTATGGTTGGTGCCAAACCTGGTTATATTAGTTTTTATTAGTTTTTATAGGGTAATTTTAGGGTTAGTAACTTTTGAACTGATTTTTCTAGAGAGGATTTGAGCATAAATTCAAGATTTTCTATATCTTCTCTTGAATTCAGTCATTGAATAATAACTCATTTCATTTCGCTGGAAATTATTGGAGTTTAAAATAGCACTTTGGAACATAATCTGCAATTGGGTTTGATCAATTCTATCTTCTCTTTGAATTGCTTTATTTATTTTCCATGTGCTACTATAATCCCATAATGGCTTTCGGTTCAGAAATGAACTAAATTCCATTATGGGATTCTAACATATTTTGATATGTAGTCTATAATTAATTGCTTGAATGCTTGATTTTTTGTTTATCATTGGAATTTCTGTTATGATTGATTGGATTGCATGAATGTTTGATCATCATTCATTTTATATGCTTATATGGAATTGAAAAATGACATGTGAGCATGGTTATGATCATGATAGCATGCGTTTATGAGGCTAAAATGTTTAGCTTTATATTTCGTGAACTAGATAGAAATATACTGTTTCACTGTGTGTAGTAATATAAGAGCTTGTTCTTCAATTCAATATTGCTGCAATTTCACATAGAAATATAGTGATTTTGGTTTTATTGGTGATTACATGATTTCTATTGCATGTGGAGGTTATGTAAGCAAGTTATAATATATTGAAAAATGGTTATGTCTAATTTTGTGCTCTTGGCTAATTTTCCGTGATACTTGTATAATCTTGCATGATGGTAATATTTAGATGAAATATGAAATTAAGTTAGAATCCCATTAATTTCAAATTTGATTTCGTTAAATTAGTCTTGTGTTTTATTCATTAATTGACTATAGACTAAGCATAATTATGAATTATTCATTTAAGCATATAAAAATAGTGATACAATTGGTGTATGATAAGTTAATTTTAAAACCTTTCTCCGTGGATCGATACTATTCTTACTCTGTACTACTTGTTGACCCATGTATGCTTGCATGAGTTAGAGTCCTTTTGTTAAGACTAAAAAGGAGGCAACAAGTTTTTGGCGCCGTTGCCGAGGAAATGTGTTTAATTTAATTATTATCATCAATTTGAAGCTAAATTGTATGACTTAGACAATCCTAATCTTGTCTCATTTCTATTTTTGTTCCTATTTCAGGCACTTGTATATAGTATATGCACACTCGACCCTCAATTTCGAGTTAAAAACCAAACCACAGGGTTCATTGCCAAGTACTACAGAGGCAAATCCAAGAAGGGAATGGAAGGAACAATGTCAAGCGATTACACTTAGGTCTGGAAAACAGGTTACAGAAAATCAGCATGGCGCGCCCGCGCGGTCCAGAAATTTTGTTTGAGGAGGAAATGAATAAGGAAGATTCTAGACAACAGCAAGAAGAGAAGAATAAAGAAGGTTAATTTGAGAAGCCCGTAAATAAAATACCAATAGTTCTCCCTCCTGTTCCTTATCCGTAGAGATTGCATAAGCAGGGGAAGACAAGCAGTTTAGTAAGTTCTTGGAGGTATTCAAAAAGCTGCAGATTAACATACCTTTCGCAGAGGCATTGGAACAGATGCCTAGTTATGCAAAATTTATGAAGGTATCATGTCAAGAAAGAAGAGATTAGAAGAATTTGAAATAGTAGCCTTGACGGAGGAATGCAGTGTAGTGCTTTAACGTAAATTACCTCCAAAGCTGAAAGATCCGGGCAGTTTCACAATACCATGCACAATTGAAAAGATGAGCTTCAGTAAATGTTTGTGTGATCTTGGAGCTAGTATCAATTTGATGCCCTTGTCAATATTTAATCAGTTGGGATTACCGGCTCCAAGGCTGACAAATATTTCATTACAGTTAGCTGACAGGTCGATCACTTATCCACGGGGAATTGTTGAAGATGTTTTGATAAAAGTGGATAAATTGTGACAACCTGAGAATTTTGAATATTTTTAAAATTTTTATTTATTGATTTAAGGTTCAAAATTAGAACCTAGACAGAAAAATAGTGTATGCGTGTGATATTTTTAAGATGGAATTTTGAGAATTTCAAAATTTTGTGAATAATTTAGGTGAATTATTCAAGATTAAGTAATATGTGAATATGTTCTGTGTATATGTGTACAATATGTGGTTAAGGGTCAAGGGTTGACCAGATAATTCATATCTGTAACAAACCCTAAGTATATATTAAGAACGTCAACGTTCGGTTAGAAAACCCTAGTGTTTAATAAGAAACCCTAAAACCGTTCTGAAAACCCTAATTTCAGTTTCGAGAATCCAAAACCCTAATTCGGTGCATGAAACCCTAATCTGGGAATTTAAATGATTATTATATTGCATAAGTGTTATTTATTATAATATTAATTAGGGAAAAGCTTAATTATTAGCAAACCCTAATTTTCCATTTTTGAAAACCCTAATTTCTGGGTTAGAAACCCTAATTTTATAATTCGGGAAAAATTAAGTGTTAATTTAGTGATTTAATGTTAATTAGGAAAAATTAATCATAATTTTATAGTTGTAAGTAATTAGAAAATCCTAATCTAATTACGAAAATTTAATTTCTATTTAAAAAAAAAATTTCTATTAGGAACCCTAATTTTGGGTTGTAAACCCTAATCCGTGATATTGACCCTAATTGCGTAGTTAGCGATTATAATTAGGAAATGTAAATTTTAATTAGAAAAATTTAATTAGTGATTAAGAAATTTTAATATAATTAGAAAATCCTAATTATAATTTAAAAATATTAATTTTCTATTTTTAAAACCGAAATTAGGAAATGTTAGAAATTAAATTGCAAACCCTAAGGGTTCAAACCCTAAACCCTAATTAGCTCAAACCCTAAACCCTAAGGGTTGCAACAAATGACAAATCTAGAAATAAAAATGGTATGGAAATGACTATTTTGCCCTGTCACATTCTTTAATTGTTAGCTTGTAAATCTTGCTATGATTTTAAGTTGGTGAACTACCCTAGCCCTAGCCCTAACCATGTGTCCAAAATTAGCCACAATTGCCAACTAGATACATTGAATCAAGTGGAGCAAAGATTTAAAGTAAAGAAAAATCCTACTTTACTTCTCATTTTTTCCAAGACCATTCTCTCTCTTCAACTTTGAAATCTAGAGTGAGAGGGAGTGGGGAGCAAAACCCTTATCAGTTATTAGCTCTCCTTAAACAGATCATGAAGGCAGAAATCAAAGATCATAGCCTAAAAGGTATAAAACTCTAAAATTTCAAAATTTGTGATCTTAAGTTAATGTTGTTATTTGTTGTTTAGATATGTGCTAGAGGGTGTCACTTGATGATCTGGGTGGTCAAAACCTAGATCCATATCATTTTGATGCTCAGATTTGATGATTTTTGAAATTTGGAAAAAGTTAAAAAATGTTGTCTGACAGTCATATGTCAGGACTTCTAGATCTCTGTGTATTAATTGTTTTTTGTGTTTTAAGTTTTAATCTTGTAGAATGTTGTAAGGGGTGTGATCTGGAACTTGAATCAAGCCCAGATCACGTGTAGATTGAAAGATATGATCGGTCAAAGTACGTTGACCGAACACAAAATCTGTCTCTGGGTTACCCAGAATGTTACCAGAATTTATGACAAGTTTTGTTTGGCCTCTGATCTTGATTTTGAAAAGTGTTTTGGTCAAGTTGTTGTTTTATTGTTATAGACTGACATACCGGCTAGACATATATGCATTTAGATCACTCAGATCCGTAGCCGAATCGTAGAAATGAGCAGTCAAACCATCGTTGACCGTCACGCTGGAAGAAGGTTCTGGGTAACCCAGATCTTCAAAGAGGCGTTTTCTGACAGGTAGTTTGACCGGGTGAAATTTGTAATTGTTGTTGTTGTTAGACTAATCTGATTGTATATAGATGTTCTTTGACATCTCAGCTACAATTGAGAAGCTTTAAATATCATAAATCAGACCGGTAGCGTAAGATCTAAGGACTTAAATATAGCACCTTGTACTGTTCTTCATTTTCTGGAAAACCCAGAAATGAAGAACAGGCTTGTTAGACTTTTTGATTGATCATATCTCTGTTATTTTGTTGTATGACTCTGGAATCAGTTTGTTTGTGTAGTATGACATATATACTACATGTGTAACACTTTAGATAACCTAGAATCAAGAAGACCAAGAATCTATTCACGGTCAAACCTACCTACTTGTTAACTGCCATGAAGTTCTGGGTTCTTGTTCAAGAACACGAAGAACACCTATAGTCGCTATAGGGTCCTTTAGTGACAGTTTTAATTTCTAATTTTTGAAAATTATTAAATTAATTGAAATAAATAGATTTTAATTACTAAAAATACTTAAAAATTTCCGAAAATTTATTTTAAATTTTGAAAAATAGTTTTTAATTATTTTAAGTATATTTCATAAATATTTAATATTTTTGGAATATAAATGGTATTTAATTTATTTAATTACAAAATTAAATAAATTATTTAAAAATGGTTTTAATTCATGAGATATTATATTATGGTATTAAAAAATATTTTAAGTGACTTTTAATATTTTGTGATGAAATTCATTAATAAATTATTATTAATGGTAATTAGTTTATTTAATGAATATATTAAATAAATTAAGGAAAAATAGATTTAATGCTTTATAAATCATATAAAAATGATTTAAGTGTTATAAAAATATTTTAAGTTATAAAATATAACTTTTGATATTTTGCCATTAAAATATTAATATTTTAATATTAATAGCAATTATCGGATAATGAATTTAATTATTTAAAAATCATATAAATATAATTTTAAAGTATTAAAAATACTTTGATATATTATAAATATATTATAATATTATGACATGTATTTCATTAATATTTGATAATAAATAAATATTAATGACAAAAGAATTAAGTGATATTTAATTCATTTAAATACGTTTTTAATGATTAAAAAATCAGGATAACTGGTAATAATTATTTAAAAAAAATTATTACAAGTCTGTGAAAAATATTTTGACTGAAAATAAAATTATCTGAGATAATTGTTAAGTGTTAGGCAGAGTTTAGTTGAACTTAGACTCGATAAAAGTCCGACTAGACTGTCGAGATGTTAGAATTGTGTCGGTTTCAACTCGGACCTAAATAGTCTGACTTGATACTAAGTTTTATGTGCTGAATAGACTGATATGGTTATGTGCTATGTGTTTAAGTTATTCTATGTACGTCTATATATATAATAGTATTATATTGTGATGATATTATTCTAATATTGGAGATCTATATTACTAATATTAGGTCTTCGGATAAAATGATATAAATTGCGTAGCGGTAATCAACGGTTCAGGCAAGTTGTTGTTACTTAACTCTACTAAGAGTGTTTCATTCGGATAAGCTTATGGTTAATCATTGTTGGTTGCCATGAATTGTACTCTGTACATATTTCATGTATAAGTCAGGTATGAAAGGCTGATCACCTACATTACTAGTTGGTTCAGATATATTTGTTCATGTATAATACGTGTTCAGTCATAAATTTGTTCCTGCTAGTTCACAATTATATTGTTGAATTATAGCCAGCTTGTTATTCAGACTCTTTCAATCATGATATATCGTTATATTATTGAAATTAAACCTGCTAGGCAATCCTTATGCTCATCCTTGCTATATCATGATAAAACATTGCAGACTAAGGCGAATGCGTCAGATAAAAGGAAAGGTTAAAGATAGTTCCAGCGTTAGGATATGTGTGCAGCTAAATTGTATAAGTATTGTATGTTAATAATGTCATATGTTAGAAAAGTTATGAAATGTGTATTAAGTTAAGGTTACTCGACCTAGGGAAAATAGTGTGTAAAATGTATTGTCTAAATAATTTATGTTTATATCTTCTGCAAATAGTAATAGTTGTATAGAATGATCGAACTGGATCCGAGGTGATTTGGGACCTGGATTCGGGGCCCTCACATAAATTCATCTTTCCGGCTGATTTCATCATTCTAGATTATGAAGAAGATAGGAGTATATCGATAATCTTTGGAAGACCAATCCTAGCAACAGGAAGAACCTTGATAGACATTCATAAGGGGGAGCTCACAATGCGTGTTCATGATCAAGAAGTCGTTGTGATTTTTGGATATGTTATACATATATAAGTTGAGTATATGTTCACAAATTTTGAGCCGTTAAAAATGAACGAATGATTTGTTATGAATTTTAAGAGGTGACTGATTCGGAAATTAGGTTTATAAATGATTTTGGTAGAAAATTCTAAAAATGGGTGGGCCCCACTTTTGGTTGTTGGGGAAGATGGCTAATTTTTGGTGGGTGGAATAATAGCAGGTAAAGCCATCAGGTAGCAAGTCAAGTCTGCTTCGGCGTGCTAACATTTTCCTATAAATAGAGGGCTAAGTTAGAATTAAAAATCACACTAGAATTCATAAGTTTTCTCTTTTTTCTCTCTAGATTATCGAGTGTATTTTGTAAGTATTTAGATACTTGGTGAGTTGCTATTCATCAGTGCAAGTTTTCTTCAGCGTCATATCTGATATCCAGTCAGAAGTGCTGCTCTTTTGAGGTAAGGGATTGTAAGGGATTTTAAGGGTTATTATATTTTTCAGTTCGTAATTCTTCTGACCTTCAGAAAATTCTGGAAAAATTTGAAATGATATTTTGATGAGTTTTATTGATTGTGTCCAAAAATAGTAATTTTTTGATGTATAGATTAAGAGTTATGAATTTTATGAGAACAGACTATTTTAAAAGTAATCGCTTATAACTACTTGTGGTTAACTCTAAAATTGATAAAATGTTTATTAGAAGTATATCTATATAATATCAGTGTACTCTGTGAATTTAGAAATTTTTGGATAAAAGTATAATTTATGATAAATGTCTAAATATTCGGCGATTTTGGCCTTATAAAAAATAGTAAATGAGTTTTAAAAAATCTGAGAAAAATATATGTTCAATATGGGACTATATTCTGCTAAATTCCAGAAAAGAAATATTTTTGAAACTGATTTAGTATTTTTCATGAAAATGGACTAGTTATGAGTAAATGAATTAAATATGTTATGTGAAGTAAGAAAATAGGAAAATATGATTTTATGGCTTCAGAATCCTATATGAGGTATATGCAGATTTTTTATGAGGGTTTTTGATTATTGGTGATGAAATCTTATGAGTTTGGCATTTTAAGATGATTAAATGCATTATTTAGTAAAGTATAAATAATTAAAATAAATTGTTTATAAGCTTAAGAAATATTATTCTTTCAATATCATTATACCGAAATATTGGAATGAATTTTATTGTGGAATTTCAACCTTTTTCATGTCGAGTTACTATTCATGAATTACTATTCACGAGTTACTATTCATGAGTTATTATTCACGAGTTACTATTCACGACAAAATTAGTTTCTTTTTTTCAGACCAAATTATAGTTGATTTATGAATATTACTCTTGAGATTAAATCTATATATTGATTATATTGATTTTATTATCATATATAGTATTTTTATAACCCTAATGATGATATTTATCTTTGACTTAAGTGTAAAGATGGATAGATTTTTGGTATGATCATAACTATGGGTTCCCTTTGGCCAGTAGTGCAAAGTTAAATTGTTGACTGGTATGATCATGACCATTGAATTTATAATTGAATATCTTCAGCTTAAGTGCAAAAGTGAGTTGATCAACATGGTTATAATTATTATTTATATAAATTCTGAAATGATTATATATTTCTTTGAGATATTAATATATTTGGCCTATAGTGCAAATATGAACTGTTGATGAATATATTTGGCCTGTAGTGCAAATATGAACTGTTGTTGAATATCTTTGGCATATAGTGCAAAGATGAACTGGTGATGAATATCTTTGGCCCATAGTGCAAAGATGACATGTGGTTGAATATCTTTGGCCAGTAGTGCAAAGAAGAATTGTTGATGAATATCTTTGGCCCGTAGTGCAAAGATGACATGTTATTGAACATCTTTGGCCAGTAGTGCAAAGATGAACAGGTGTTGAGATGAACATGACCAACTGGTGATACAAATGAATATCTTTGGCCGTAGTGCAAAGATGAAGTTATTAGTATGATTATGAACAGGAAATGTGATTTTGTGTAACCATGATCTTTGATGTTTCAGGTAAAGATAGGTGATGAAAATTATCTTCGTCCTGGATGAGAAGAGGAATTTAGAACTACAATTATGATTATGAGTTATTCATATGATTGTGGACCAGAATTGTTGATTGATGTTACAGGGATAAAACATTATTGGTGTATTTTTAACATGGAGAAGATAATAGACTTTGTAGTCTATTTGACTCTTCTAATGGATTTCTTGTTCCGCTGCAACTATGGTTGAAAGTTTTATCATCTACCATATGTTCTAAATCTTTGATTTAATTCTGTTGAAGGCTATTGATAACTTATTTATCTTTAGTCATGCTATTCTTTACTGGGCTAGTTGTGCTCACCCTTCTGTTTCACAATTCCTTTCAGGTAATAAGAGTGTAGTTGGGTCGAGCGGGGGTAACAGGAGAATAGAACGGTGGTCATCATTTAGTAGTTATATTTGGTGAATCATCTAGGGTGAAGCGAACCCAACGTTGGAAGGATATTTTGCCACTATCATACAAGATGTCTAATGACATACAACCTCGTGTCATTATAAGACAGGATTGTGCTCATCCACTTGCTGAGTATATTTACGAGCACTACCTATATAATCTTGGTGTTTATTTGATGTATAATTCTCAATTAGAGACAGTGGAGATAATGATAAGTCAAGAGAAGACTCACCATTGGGAAGAATATGATAGTAATCTTCTCATTTTTCTTTAGGGTATATTGGGTCAACCAAGGATAATTCTGTGGCCATATGATATCTATCACAACCTAAAAGCATGACCTCCCATGTACAAAGATCTCCTTGAGCACTTCCCAAAGATTCTAATTTCTAAAATAGTTTTTGACTATACCTTTATGTAAGGTGTCATTGTGAGGTGCTGTCCATGGTTGGGACATGAGTCACATTTGATATATATTTGTATCCAAACTCATAGCATATGTGTTGTTGTATTTTGCACGACAATTATTGTAATAAAGTTGTAGTTGTTTTCTGTACCATGTATTTGGCGACTCAGAATAGGTTGGATGGAATGGACCTATTTTGGGGTTGTCACAATTATTATATTATTAAATATAATAATAAATTATTTTATCAGAAAAGATAAAATAACATTTTTCAACAATTGTCACTTTAAAAATTTTCTCCATGATCCACATAAAATAAATATTTCCTTATCATATAAATCAATAATTAATTATCACAAATAATATTAATTCACATTTATGACAACCAGACCGTTCCCAGGAAAGAGGTGGCTTTCCAATAAGGATTTCTCTTTACTGGCGCGTAATTAGATGACCAAACCTCTCCTTAGACATAAGTTTCTAGACATTGCCAATAATGCTATCTAATAATATTATTCAAATAATATGAATTATTGATCTGATAATGGAGATGATGTGCAGCAACAATTATTGAAACAACAATAATATAAAATATCAACGCAGCAATTATTGAATCAATAAAATAAAATATTGAACAGCAATTACTGTGACAATTATTCAGTAGTGCCTTCTTACGTAAGAATCAATAATTTCAAAAATATTGTGCAATACCGTGTGCTACTGTGCAATAACGCGTATTACTGTATTTTAACCACCGGGTATTTTAACAGTGTTAACGGTAACAACTACGCCGTTAATTATAAAAACTCAATTTTTGTCGTTATCTTCATCAGACCGTTTTCCGTTATGGGGCCCACAAATAGCTGCGCCGCCGTACGAATATTCCCCGATAGAAAGAATATTCCACGACCAACGAATATTCCCCAACAACAATGATTATTTTATAACCACTTGTTTATTTTGAAAAATTTTCACATTTCACCCATAACTTTAACTTTTTATCAATTTAACCATTTACTGAATTGTAATTATAAGAAAAATTGAATACTTTTATTTCATAAAATTCGGGGTCTTACAGAATCCATGACTATCTCATTTGTATACATGGTGAACATAGTAGTTCTTGTGATTCATGACCTCAATTGGCCTTGACTTATAAGAAATCCCAAACTAAGACCATGATGTGTGTAAAGATGAATTTAGAATGGTCATGCATGTATGTAAAGTCACCTAGCATGTAGGCATGATAAGTGTTAATGTCTTAATATGTTAATGAAGGGGACAGAACCAGAAAGTGTAAAGCTAAACTCTGGTCAGGCCAGAGGATAGCACAGCTGCACTGTCCCTAAGCCTAACCAGGGCGTACCTAAACCACCCTGTAGTGCAGTCTGTCTATTCTGTTTGTGATATGAGATTTGTTGCATGCTTGTATTGATGTCTTAATATATAATACATGTCTAAACATAGTGCTTAAAGTGTCAATAATCTTGGTGTTTGTTTGAAGTATATTTCTCAATTAGAGACAGTGGAGATAATGATAAGTCAAGAGAAGACTCACCATTGGGAAGAATATGATAGTAATCTTCTTATTTTTCTTTGGGGTATATTGGGTCAACCAAGGATAATTCTGTGGCCATATGATATCTATCACAACCTAGAAGCATGGCCTCCCATGTACAAAGGTTTCCTTGAATACTTTCCAAAGATTCTAATTTCTAAAACAGTTTTTGACTATACCTTTATGTAAAGTGTCATTGTGAGGTGCTGTCCACGGTTGGGACATGAGTCACATTTGGTATATATTTGTATCCAAACTCACAGCATATGTGTTGTTGTATTTTGCACGACAATTGTTGTAATAAAGTTGTAGTTATTTTCTGTACCATGTATTTGACGACTCAGAATAGGTTGGATGGAATGGACCTATTTTGGGGTTGTTACAGTTGGTATCAGAGCTTAGGGATATGGTCACTGGCGGAGATCGGGGAATATAACTAGGAGGAGAGAGATGAGTAAATCCTTCGCTAGTGTGTCCTACCTAAGCTTATTTGTTGGTCAGTCATAATATCGAAATATTATGTCATATGTTAATTTGTTTAATTAACCCTTGTTTTATGGCAGTATTTGAGAATGGCTGCTGAGAATGTTAACAATGGAGTGAATGAGACCGTGGGGATACCTCTAATCATCAACCAGGATAATGTGATGTCAGGCAAAGAAGGAATTAGTGAAATCCATGTAGTGAGTGAAGAATTGATAGTTGCACCCGAGCTAGTCGCAGAGGTAGCAGCTGAGAGTGAGGAAGAAGAAGCACCTGAGGAGAATTTATTAGAGGTATTATATGATCAAAATGTATAATTTCAAAATCGTATTCATGAGTTAGAAGAGTAGGCTGAAGAACGACAGGCGGTCGTGGAGCAAAAGGATGCAACAATTCTAGCTTGTGTTACCCGATATGTGATGCTTGAACAGAAACATTCTTTGGCAGAGTATAAGACGATAAAGATGGAATCTGAGCTGAAAGAAGAAAAAACTGAACGAGTGAGAATAAGTGATGCATGGGCAAAAGCCGCACGACACGTGGATATTGTGGAAAGAGATGTCCGATCTAAGAAGGCTAAAATAGATGATATGAATTTCTCATTTTGGAAAGTAATTGGGAGAACCCAACTTCGAGTTTTGAATTACCATTTGCAGTCAACCTGAATTCGATATGGATCCTAGATTGATGATTCAGATCATGAATCAGGAGTACGATGAGGCAGTTGAGGGAGGAATATACCCTATAAAAAAGTATATTCCAACGGTAGTGATGACGCCAAATGCTGTCCCAGACAAGTCAAAGCCGGGTAGTTCAAGGGAGACCGGTTGTCATGACTTCCCAACAAGTGAGGAACCCAAATGAAGTTATCACGAGAGATGAACAATGGAGAAATCATGATGACCCGGGAGATAGAATCTGAAATGAAAGCAAGGTATTCTCAACTTTTCGAAATACCAGGTACGTAAATTTCGGGGACGAAATTTCATAAGGAGGGGAGATTGTAAAACCCCGAATTTTATGAAATAAAAGTATTCAATTTTTCTTATAATTACTATTCAGTAAATGGTTAAATTGATAAAAGTTAAAGTTAAGGGTGATATATGAAATTTTTTTTTCAAAATACGCAAGTGGCTATAAAATATTTATTGTTGTCGGGGAATATTCGTTTAGTTGTGGAATATTCTTCTTGTCGAAAATATCCGTACGACGGCGCAGTCAATTGTGGGGCCCATAATGGAATAACTGTCGGATAAAAAAAATGACAAATTTGAGTTTTTATAAATAACGGCGTAGTTGCTACCGTTAACACTATTGGAATACCTGGTGGTTAAAATACAGTAATACGCGTAGTTGCACAGTAGCACACGGTATTGCACAGTATTTTTTTTAATTATTGATTCTGATGTGAGAATGCACTACTCAATAATTGTTACAGTAATTTCTGTTCAATATTTTATTTTATTGAATCAATAATTGCTGCGTTGATATTTTATATTATTGTTGTTTCAATAATTGTCACTGCACAGTATCTCCATTATCAGATCAATAATTCATATTATTTGAATATTATTATTAGATAGCATTATTGGCAATGTCTAGAAAGTTATGTCAAGGAGAGGTTTGATCATCTAATTGCGTGCCAATATGGAGAAATTCTTATTGGAAAGCCCCCTCTTTCCTGGAAACTTCCTGGTTGTCATTATTGTGATTCTGTAATATTATTTAATAATTAATTATTAATTTATATGATAAGGAAAATATTTATTTAATGTGAATATAAATGATGGATTTATTTATGTGGTTATAAATGAAGGAATTAATGTTGAGGTATTTTAGTAGTATTTTGTCAGATTGGAGGTATTAAACGATCAAATCGGTGTTCTTACAGCTTTATTGTGTGAGTTATAATATTTAATTCGACCGTTGGATCGTTGTGATTTTTGGATATGTTATACATATATAAGTTGAGTGTATGTTCACAAATTTTGAGCCGTTAAAAATGAACGAATGATTTGTTATGAATTTTAAGAGGTGACTGATTCGGAAATTAGGTTTATAAATAATTTTGGTGGAAAATTCTAGAAATGGGTGGGCCCCACTTTTGGTTGTTGGGGAAGATGGCTGATTTTTGGTGGGTGGAATAGTAGCAGGTAAAGCCATCAGGTAGCAGGTCAAGTCTGCTTCGGCGTGCTAATATTTTCCTATAAATAGAGGGCTAAGTTAGAATTAAAAATCACACCAGAATTCATAAGTTTTCTCTCTTTTTCTCTCTAGATTATCGAGTGTATTTTGTAAGTATTTAGATACTTTGTGAGTTGCTATTCATCAGTGCAAGTTTCCTTCAGCGTCATATCCGATATCCAGTCAGAAGTGCTGCTCTTTTGAGGTAAGGGATTGTAAGGGATTTTAAGGGTTATTATGTTTTTCAGTTCGTAATTCTTCTGACCTTCAGAAAATTCTGGAAAACTTTGAAATGATATTTTGATGAGTTTTATTGATTGTGTCCAAAAATAGTGATTTTTAGATGTATAGATTAAGAGTTATGTATTTTATGAGAAAAGACTATTTTAAAAGTAATCGCTTATAACTCCTTGTAGTTAACTCTAAAATTGATGAAATTTTTATTGGAAGTATATCTATATAATATCAGTGTACTCTGTGAATTTCAAAATTTTTGGATAAAAGTACAATTTACGATAAATGTCTAAATATTCGGTAATTTTGGCCATATGAAAAATAGTAAATGAGTTTTAAATATTCTAAGAAAAATATATGTTCAATATAGGACTATATTCTGCTAAATTCCAGAAAAAAAATATTTTTGGAACTGATTTAGTATTTTTCATAAAAATGAACTAGTTATGAGTAAATGAATTAAATATGTTATGTGAAGTAAGAAAATTATAAAATAGGATTTTATGGCTTGAGAATCCTATATGAGGTATATGTAGATTTTTTATGATGGTTTTTGGTTATTGGTGATGAAATCTTATGAGTTTGGCATTTTAAGATGATTAAATGTATTATTTAGTAAAATGTAAATAATTAAAATAAATTGTTTATAAGCTTTAAGAAATATTATTCTTTCAATATCATTATACTGAAATATTGGTATGGATTTTATTGTGAAATTTCTATCTTTTTTATGTCGAGTTACTATTCATGAATTACTATTCACGAGTTACTATTCACGAGTTACTATTCATGAGTTATACTATTGACGACAAAATTAGTTTCTTTTTTTCTGACCAAATTATAGTTGATTTATGAGTATTACTCTTGAGATTAAATCTATATATTGATTATATTAATTTTATTATCATATATAGCATTTTTATAACCCTAATGATGATATTTCTCTTTGACTTAAGTGTAAAGATGGGTTGATTTTTGGTATGATCATGACTATGGGTTCCCTTTGGCCAGTAGTGCAAAGTTAAATTGTTGACCGGTATGATCATGACCATTGAATTTATAATTGAATATCTTCAGCTTAAGTGCAAAAGTGAATTGATCAACATGGTTATAATTATTATTTATATAAATTCTGAAATAATTATATATTCTTTGAGATATTAATATATTTGGCCTATAGTGCAAATATAGACTATTGATGAATATATTTGGCCTGTAGTGCAAATATGAACTGTTGTTGAATATCTTTGGCCTGTAGTGCAAAGATGAACTGGTGATGAATATCTTTGGCCCATAGTGCAAAGATGACCTGTGGTTGAATATCTTTGGCCAGTAGTGCAAAGATGAATTGTTGATGAATGTCTTTGGCCCGTAGTGCAAATATGACATGTTGTTGAATATCTTTGGACAGTTGTGCAAAGATGAACAGGTGTTGAGATGAACATGACCAACTGCTGATACAAATAAATATCTTTGGCCATAGTGCAAAGATGAAGTTATTAGTATGATTATGAACAGGAAATGTGATTTGGTGTATGTAAGACCCCGAATTTTATGAAATAAAAGTATTCAATTTTTCTTATAATTACTATTCAGTAAATGGTTAAATTGATAAATGTTAAAGTTAAGGGTGATATATGAATTTTTTTTCAAAATACACAAGTGGTTATAAAATACTCATTGTTGTCGGGGTATATTCGTATGGTCGTGGAATATTCTTTCTGTCGGGGAATATTCGTACGACGGCGCAGCCATTTGTGGGCCCCATAACAGAATAACTATCGGATAAAGAAAATGACAAATTTGAGTTTTTACAAATAACGGCGTAGTTGTTACCGTTAACACTGTTGGAATACCCGGTGGTTAAAATACAGTAATACGCGTTATTGCACAGTAGCACATTGCACAGTATTTTTGAAATTATTGATTCTTACGTAAGAAGGCACTACTCAATAATTGTTACAGTAATTACTGTTCAATATTTTATTTTATTGATTCAATAATTGCTACGTTAAAATTTTATATTATTGTTGTTCAATAATTGTCACTGCACAGTATTTTCCATTATCAGATCAATAATTCATATTATTTGAATAATATTATTAGATAACATTATTAACAATGTCTAGAAAGTTCTGTCTAAGGAGAGGTTTGGTCACCTAATTGCACGCCAGTAAGGAGAAATTCTTATTGGAAAGCCCCCTCTTTCCTGGGAACGGCCTGGTTGTCATAAATGTGATTCTGTAATATTATTTGTGAATAATTAATTATTGATTCATATGATAAGGAAATATTTATTTTATTTGGATATAAATGAGGGATATATTTTTGTGGTTAAAAATGAAGGAGTTAATGTTGAGGTGTTTTATCTGTATTTTTTGTCGGAACGGAGGTATTGAAAATCAAATTAGGATTTTTAAGATATTTTGCGAGGGTTATAATTTTAATCCGACCATTGGATCGTGGTAATTTTTGGATATGTTATACATATATAAGTTGAGTATATGTCCACAAATTTTGAACCGTTAAAAATGAACGTATGATTTATTATGAATTTTACGAGATGACTGGTTCAGAAATTGTTGAATTTTTGGAGTTTATCATTTTGGTAGAAAATTCTAGAATTGGTGGGCCCCACTCTTGGTTGGTGAAGAAATGTGCTGAGATTTTTATTCAAATGTGGTGGGTGAGAATAGTAGCAGGTAAAGCCATCAGGTTGCATGTTAAGTCTGCTTCGGCGTGCTAACATTTTCCTATAAATAGAGGGCTAAGTTAGAATTGAAAATCACACCAGAATTCATAAGTTTTCTTTCTTTCTCTCTCTAGATTATTGAGTGTGTTTTGTGAGTATTTAGATACTCTGTGAGTTTCTATTCATCAGTGCAAGTTTCCTTCAGCCTTATACCGATCAGAAGTACTCCTCTTTTGAGATAAGGGATAGTAAGGGATTTTAAGGGTTGTTATGTTTTTCAGTTTCGTAATTTTTCTGACCTTCAAAAATTCTGGAAAAATTTGAAATGATATTTTGATGAGTTTTCTTGATTGTGTCCAAAAATGGTGATTTTTGGATGTATAGATTAAGAGTTATGAATTTTATGAGAAAAGACTATTTTAAAAGTAACCGCTTATAACTCCTTGTGGTTAACTCCAAAATTGATGAAATTTTTATTGGGAGTACATGTATATGATAGGAGTATACTCTGTGAATTTCAGAATTTTTAGATAAAAGTACAATTTTTGATAAATATCTAATTATTCGACTGTTTTGGCCATATGAAAAATAGTAAATGACTTTTAAAAATTCTGAGAAAAATATATGTTCACTATGGGACTATATTATACTAAATCCCAGGAAAAAAATATTTTTGTAACTGATTTGGTATTTTTCATGAAAATAGTCTAGTTATGAGTAAATGAATTAAATATGTTTTGTGAAGAAAGAAAATTAGAAAATAGGATTTTATGGCTTGAGAATCCTATATGAGGTATATGCAGATTTTTGATGAGGGTTTTAGTTATTGATGATGAAATTGTAAGAGTTGGCATTTTATGATGATTAAATGCATTAATTAGTAAAGTGTAAATAATTTAAATAAATTATTTATAAGCTTAAGAAATATTATTCTTTCAATATCATTATACCGAAATATTGGTATGAATTTTATTGTAAAATTTCTACCTTTTTGTATCGGGGTTACTATTCATGAGTTACTATTCGCAAGTTACTATTCATAAGTTACTATTCACGAGTTACTATTTATGGGTACTATTCACTACAAAATTGGTTTCTTTTCCTACCAAATTATAGTTGATTTATGAATATTACTCTGGAGATTAAAACTAAATATTGATTATATTGATTTTATTATCATATATAACATTTTTATAACCCTGATGTTGAAATTCTCTTTCACTTGAGTGTAAAGATGGGTAAATTATTGGTATGATCGTGACTGAGGAATATCTTTGGCCTGTAGTGCAAAGATGAATTGTTAACTGGTATGATCATGACCATTGAATTTATAATTGAATATCTTTAGCTTAAGTGTAAAGATGAATTGATTAACATGGTTATAATTATTGTTTATATAATTCTGAATTGATTATATATTCTTTGAGATATTAATATATTTGACCTGTTGTGCAAATATGAACTATTGAGGAATATCTTTGTCCTGTAGTGCATAGATGAATTATTGATGAATATCTTTGGCCTGTAGTACAAAGATGAATTGTTGATGAATATCTTTTGCCCGTAGTGCAAAGATGACATGTTATTGAATATCTTTGGCCAGTAGTGCAAAGATGAACAGGTGTTGAGATGAACATGACCAACTGGTGATACAAATGAATATCTTTGGCCGTAGTGCAAAGATGAAGTTATTAGTATGATTATGAACAGGAAATGTGATTTGGTGTAACCATGATCTTTGATGTTTCAGGTAAAGATAGGTGATGAAAATTATCTTCGTCCGGGATGAGAAGAGGAATTTAGAACTACAGTTATGATTATGAGTTATTCATATGATTGTGGACCAGAATTGTTGATTGATGTTACAGGGATAAAACATTGTTGGTGGATTTTTAACATGGAGAAGATAATAGAATTTATAGTCTATTTGACTCTTCTAATGGATTGCTCGTTCCGCTGCAACTATGGTTGAAATTTTTATCATCTACCATATGTTCTAAATCTCTGATTTATTACTGATGAAGACTATTGATAATTTATTTATCTTTAGTCAAGATATTCTTTACTGGGCTAGTTGTGCTCACCCTTCTGTTTCATAATTCCTTTCAGGTAATAAGAGTGTAGCTGGGTCGAGCGAGGGTAACGGGAAAATAGAACGATAGTCTCTAGCTGTGGATGTTCTCCCGAATCAGTATAGAAAAGTTCATTTAGGAGTTATATTTGGTGAATCATCTAGGGTGAAGCGAACCCAACGTTGAAAGGGTGGTTTGCCACTATCATACAAGATGTCTAACGACATAAAACCTCGTGTCATCAGAAGACAGGGATGTGCTCATCCACTTGCTGAGTATATTTACGAGCACTACCTATATAATCTTGGTGTTTGTTTGAAGTATAATTCTCAATTAGAGACAGTGGAGATAATGATAAGTCAAGAGAAGACTCACCATTGGGAAGAATATGATAGTAATCTTCTCGTTTTTCTTTGGGGTATATTGGGTCAACCAAGGATAATTATGTGGCCATATGATATCTATCACAACCTAGAAGCATGGCCTCTCATGTACAAAGGTTTCCTTGAACACTTTCCAAAGATTCTAATTTCTAAAATAGTTTTTGACTATACCTTTATGTAAGGTGTCATTGTGAGGTGTTGTCCATGGTTGGGACATGAGTCACATTTCGTATATTTTTGTATCCAAACTCATAGCATATGTGTTGTTGTATTTTGCACGATAATTGTTATAATAAAGTTGTAGTTATTTTCTGTACCATGTATTTAGCAACTCAGAATAGGTTGGATGGAATGGACCTATTTTGGGGTTGTCACAGTGTAACCATGATCTTTGGTGTTTCAGGTAAAGATAGGTGATAAAAATTATCTTCGTCCTAGATGAGAAGAGGAATTTAGAACTACAATTATGATTATGAGTTATTCATATGATTGTGGACCAGAATTGTTGATTGATGTTACAGGGATAAAACATTATTGGTGTATTTTTAACATGGAGAAGGTAATAGACTTTGTAGTCTATTTGACTCTTCTAATGGATTGCTTGTTCCGCTGTAACTATGGTTGAAATTTTTATCATCTACCATATGTTCTAAATCTTTGATTTAATTCTGTTAAAGGCTATTGATAACTTATTTATCTTTAGTCATACTATTCTTTACTGGGCTAGTTGTGCTCACCCTTCTGTTTCACAATTCCTTTCAGGTAATAAGAGTGTAGCTGGGTCGAGCGGGGGTAACAGGGTAATAGAACGGTGGTCATCATTTAGTAGTTATATTTGGTGAATCATTTAGGGTGAAGCGAACCCAACGTTAGAAGGATGTTTTGCCACTATCATACAAGATGTCTAATGACATACAACCTCGTGTCATTATAAGACAGGATTGTGCTCATCCACTTGCTGAGTATATTTACGAGCACTACCTATATAATCTTGGTGTTTGTTTGAAGTATAATTCTCAATTAGAGACAGTGGAGATAATGATAAGTCAAAAGAAGACTCACCATTGGGAAGAATATGATAGTAATCTTCTCATTTTTCTTTGGGGTATATTGGGTCAACCAAGGATAATTCTGTGGCCATATGATATCTATCACAACCTAAAAGCATGACCTCCCATGTACAAAGATCTCCTTGAGCACTTCCCAAAGATTCTAATTTCTAAAACAGTTTTTGACTATACCTTTATGTAAGGTGTCATTGTGAGGTGTTGTCCATGGTTGGGACATGAGTCACATTTGATATATATTTGTATCCAAACTCACAGCATATGTGTTGTTGTATTTTGCACGACAATTATTGTAATAAAATTGTAGTTGTTTTCTGTACCATGTATTTGGCGACTCAGAATAGGTTGGATGGAATGGACCTATTTTGGGGTTGTCACAATTATTATATTATTAAATATAATAATAAATTATTTTATCAGAAAAGATAAAATATCATTTTTCAACAATTGTCACTTTAAAAATTTTTTCCATGATCCACATAAAATAAATATTTTCTTATCATATGAATCAATAATTAATTATTCACAAATAATATTACAGAATCACATTTATGAGAACCAGACCGTTCCCAAGAAAGAGGGGGCTTTCCAATAAGGATTTCTCTTTACTGGCGCGCAATTAGATGACCAAACCTCTCCATAGACATAAGTTTTTAGACATTGCCAATAATGCTATCTAATAATATTATTCAAATAATATGAATTATTGATCTGATAATGGACATGATGTGCAACAACAATTATTGAAACAACAATAATATAAAATATCAACGCAGCAATTATTGAATCAATAAAATAAAATATTAAACAGCAATTACTTTGACAATTATTCAGTAGTGCCTTCTTACGTAAGAATCAATAATTTCAAAAATACTGTGCAATACCGTGTGCTACTGTGCAATAACGCGTATTACTGCATTTTAACCACCGGGTATTTCAACAGTGTTAACGGTAACAACTACGCCGTTAATTATAAAAACTCAATTTTTGTCGTTATCTTCATCAGACCGTTTTCCGTTATGGGGCCCACAAATAGCTGCACCGTCGTACGAATATTCCCCGACAGAAAGAATATTCCACGACCAACGAATATTCCCCGACAACAATGATTATTTTATAACCACTTGTTTATTTTGAAAAATTTTCACATTTCACCCATAACTTTAACTTTTTATCAATTTAACTATTTACTGAATTGTAATTATAAGAAAAATTGAATACTTTTTTTTCATAAAATTCGGGGTCTTACAGAATCCATGACTATCTCATATGTATACATGATAAACATAGTAGTTCTTGTGATTCATGACCTCAATTGGCCTTGACTTATAAGAAATCCCAAACTAAGACCATGATGTGTGTAAAGATGAATTTAGAATGGTCATGCATGTATGTTAGAAAAGTCACCTAGCATGTAGGCATGATAAGTGTTAATGTCTTAATATGTTAATGAAGTGGACAGAACCAGAAAGTGCAAAGCTAAACTCTGGTCAGGCCAGAGGACAGCGCAGCTGCACTGCCCCTAAGCCTAACCAGGGCGTACCTAAACCACCCTGTAGTGCAGTCTGTCTATTCTGTTTGTGATATGAGATTTGTTGCATGCTTGTATTGATGTCTTAATATATAATACATGTCTAAACATAGTGCTTAAAGTGTCAATAAGCATGCTAACGATAGAATCATATATTTTATAAGTGTTTAGAACTTTCAAATGTTAAGTCAAAAGATGATTACGAACTATTTTATTTGATTTCATAGTGTCTTACAAACTGATTTTTTGTACTATGTGTATGTACTGTGACACCCCCAAAATAGGTATACAACACTCATTCTGAGTCGCCAAATACATGGTACAAAAAGCAAACTACAACTTCAATAATACAATTGTCGTGCAAAATACGACAACACATACTGTGAGTTTAAATACAAATATTATCTTCTAGACAATATCCACACTCAAATAAGTCCTCATTATAATTATTCAAATACTATTTTACAAAAATAGTGAGGACAGCTAAAACATCTTTCTAGAACCATCACTCCATACCCCGACTAGATCTTGTTATGTTCTCACCTCCTGAGAAGAAAAATGGAACAAAAAGGAAAAGGGTGAGCACAACTAGCTCAGTAAAGAATATCATGACTAAAGATAAATAAATTATCAATAGCCTTCAACAGTAATAAATCAGAGATTTAGAACATATGGTAGATGATAAAATTTTTCAACCATAGTTGCAGCGGAACGAGCAATCCATTAGAAGAGTCAAATAGACTATAAAGTCTATTATCTTCTCAATGTTAAAAATCCACCAACAATGTTTTATCCCTGTAACATCACTCAACAGTTCCTTTCCACAATTATATGAATAACTCATAATCATAATTGTGATTCTAAATTTTTCTTCGCACCCAGGACGAAGAATATTTTCATCACCTGTCTTTACCTGAAACATCAAAGATCATGGTTATACCAAATCACAGTTCCTATTCATAATCATGCTAATAAATCCATCTTCGCACTACGGCCAAAGATATTCATCAACAAACCATCTTTGCACTACGGCCAAAGATATTCATCAACAGTTCATATTTGCACTATAGGCCAAATATATTAATATCTCAAAGAAATATATAATCATTTCAGAATTATATAAACAATAATTATAACCATGTTGATCAATTCACCTTTACACATAAGCTAAAGATATTCAGTTATAAATTCAATGGTCATGATCATATCAGTCAATAATTCAACTTTGCACTACTGGCCAAAGAGAACCCATAATCATGATCATACCAACAATCTACCAATCTTTACACTCAAGTGAAAGAGAATTTCAACATCAGGGTTATAAAAATGTTATATATGATAATAGAAACATTATGATCAAAATATAGATTTAATTTCAAGAGTAATATTCATAAATTAACTATAATTTGGTCAGAAAAAAACCAATTTTGTCGTGAATAGTAACTCGTAAATAGTAACTCATGAATAGTAACACGTGAATAGTATCTCATGAATAGTAATCCCGACACAAAAAGGTAAAAATTCCACAATAAAATTCATACCAATATTTCGGTATAATGATATTGAAAGAATAACATTTCTGAGATTTATAAACAATTTATTTTAATTGTTTACACTTTACTAAATAATGCATTTAATCATCCTAAAATGCCAAACTCATAAGATTTCATTACCAATAATCAAAATCCTCATCAAAAATTGCATATACCTCATATAGGATTCTCAAGCCATAAAATCCTATTTTCCAATTTCCTTACTTCACATAACATATTTAATTCATTTACTCATAACTAGTCCATTTTCATGAAAAATACCAAATCAGTTCCAAAAAAAAAAAATTTCTGGGATTTAGCAGAATATAGTCCCATATTGAACATATATTTTTCTCAAAATTTTTAAAACTCATTTACTATTTTTCATATGGTCAAAACCCTCGAATATTTAGACATTTATCATAAATTGTACTTTTATCCAAAAATTTCGAAATTCATAGAGTACACTGATATTATATAGATATACTTCCAATAAAAATTTCATCAATTTTGGAGTTAACCACAAGGAGTTATAAACGGTTACTTTTAAAATAGTCTTTTCCCGTAAAATTCA
The DNA here is from genome assembly GCA_016801055.1 of Panax notoginseng. Taxonomy (NCBI): domain Eukaryota; kingdom Viridiplantae; phylum Streptophyta; class Magnoliopsida; order Apiales; family Araliaceae; genus Panax; species Panax notoginseng. Next base: position 65,219,139 of record CM029014.1, on the reverse strand, counting down.
TAACTCTTAATATATACATCCAAAAATCACCATTTTTGGACACAATCAATAAAACTCATCAAAATATCATTTCAAATTTTTCTAGAATTTTCTGAAGGTCTGAAAGGTTACGAACATGAAAAGCATAACAACCCTTAAAATCCCTTACTATCCCTTACCTCAAAAGTGCAGTATTTCTGACTGGATTGCAAAGCCGAAGGAAACTTGCACTGAATAGCAACTCTCAAAGTATCTAAATACTCACAAAATATGCTTCATAATATAGAGAGAGAAAGAGAGAAAGCTTATATTTTTGGTGTGATTTTCAATTCTAACTTAGCCCTCTATTTATAGGAAATTGTTAGCACGCCGAAGTAGACTTAACCTGTAACCTGATGGCTTTACCTGCTACTATTCCCACCCACCACATTTGAATAAAAATTTCAGCACATTTCTTCACCAACCAAGAGTGCGGCCCACCAATTTTAAAATTTTCACCAAAATGATTAACTCCGAAAATTCAATAATTTCTGAACTAGTCATCTCGTAAAATTCATAACAAATCATACGTTCATTTTTAACGGTTCAAAATTTGTGGATATATACTCAACTTATATATGTATAACATATCCAAATATTACCACGATCCAACGATCGGATTAAAAATTATAACCCTCGCAAAATATCTCAAAAACTCTAATTTAATTTTTAATACCTCCGTTCCGACAAAAATACAGATAAAACACCTCAATATTAACTCCTTCATTTTTAACCACAAAAATATATCCCTCATTTATATCCGGATAAAATAAATATTTTTCTTATCATATGAATCAATAATTAATTATTCACAGATAATATTACAGAATCACATTTATGACAACCAGGCCGTTCCCAGGAAAGAGGGGGCTTTTTAATAAGAATTTCTCCTTACTTGCGCGCAATTAGATGACCAAACCTCTCCTTAGACAGAACTTTCTAGACATTGCCAATAATACTATCTAATAATATTATTTGAATAATATGAATTGTTGATCTGATAATGGGAAATACTGTGCAGTGACAATTATTGAACAACAATACTATAAAATTTCAATGTAGCAATTATTGAATCAATAAAATAAAATATTGAACAGTAATTACTGTAATAATTATTGAGTAGTGTCTTCTCACGTAAGAATCAATAATTCAAAAAATACTGTGCAATACCGTGTGCTACTGTGCAACTATGCGTATTACTGTATTTTAACCACCGGGTATTTTAACAGTGTTAACGGTAACAACTACGCCGTTAATTATAAAAACTCAATTTTTGTCGTTATCTTCATCCGACAGTTATTCTGTTATGAGGCCCACAAATGTCTGCGCCGCCGTACGAATATTCCCCGACATAAAGAATATTCCACGACCAAACGAATATTCCCCGACAACAATGAATATTTTATAACCACTTGCGTATTTTGAAAAGTTTTCACATTTCACCCATAACTTTAACTTTTTATCAATTTAACCATTTACTAAATTGTAATTATAAGAAAAATTAAATACTTTTATTTCATAAAATTCGGGGTCTTACATGTACGGTACGTGATAACATACATATGGGATTATAAGACTAAGTTAACTCTTATGTGTGCGTTTAACCTTACATATCAAGCATAAGTATTGTATGTACGTAGCTGATGAATATCTTATACCTATAACTATGTTATAATAGGATTCGAAAAGTTTTATAAGCTATACTTTGGTAAACTACGCTTGAGGCAAGTTTTCTAACTTGCACAACTTTGAATATTGTGCAAGTATATAAACCATATCTCTTTGATGCAAGTTCCTAACCCTATTCTTTATATAGCATTACTTAAGCTTGTACTATTATTGGTTGTACAAGTAAACCATTGAAAGTATGATTCATGTCTTATGACTTAATGCTTCGTAGCTTAAGATAAAGTTGTTTACATTCTTCGAACTTTGATTTCGATATTGAACTTAATTGTTCTTATATACTTTGGGAAAAAATGGTCTACGCCATTGATTCGACTAGACCTAAAGCATGAATTTGAAAGCTATCCAAACCAATCGAATTGGTGCGGACTCTTATAATTGACTGAGATGAATCCTTGGAGGGGAAACTATATAAATGTTGGAGAACCGACGTGCGCACATGAGTATGATTAAATGTTATGCATAATGTAGGGTACATTAGGCTGATCACCTGTTGTACTTATTTTTGTTAGATTATCAGTATATTTATGTTAATTCTAGTAGAAGTTCATAGTCCTTAGTTACTGCTTAATATTCATTATGTTGAAATCTCAAAATGATTAAGCGTTGAATCGTATTGATATCTTTCTGTCCTTAGCGACTATTGTTGAGAACCATCGATACTTATTGCTATCTGTTGAGAAATTGCATATTTAAATTTGATATTGAAAGTAAATATTCATGATTATATGTAAAGTATTTCTAGGAATACATGTACAAGGACTTAGTGGTAGATCAAACTTGTTAGGTTGATATGAGCTTTAATGTTTATAATTCTGTAAATGAATGTATAGAAGAAAAGATCAAAGTTGTTAGGTTGATCTATGTCTTGAGATGTAATGTAACAACCCGATATTTTCTATTTAATTAAATCAGAAATTTTGCGTATAAATTTTTTTTTTATTTTAAAGATGAGGATTTGTACAAGATAAAGTGTATATGTATTTATGTGATAAATAAAAATATATTTATTACATGGATAATTAAAAATAATTTTATTTCATAATTATTGATTATTATAAACTATATTCTTATAATAATTAATTTTATAGTAGAAATATTTATATTAATTATTTTTCATGAAAATATAATTATATATTATTAAAATAATATATGAAAATATTTTTAGAATAATTATTTTATTATATGAATTTTTGTACAGATTATTAAGTTAATTATTTTAACTTAATTAATTAAATATGAAAGATAAATCAGATATAAAATTCAAACCCTAATTTTGGATTTTGATCAAGGCATAAGAATAATAATATAATATTAATTTTATTTTGATTTTTCAGTGCTATAAATATGTATTGTATATGTGTGAACTGATTTTGGTTGTCAATTATATTGTATTATGACCAAACCCTAGTATTAATTTGTTTAATCCAATTTTTTAAACTCAATTATGAGACGAGACTGTTATATAACTGTGTTATATGAATTATGTTGTATATTATATAATTTATTGATTAATTAGGAAAAATCCTAATTGTTGGAAACCCAAATCGTGAAATTAGAAACCCTAATTTTCTAATTGAAAATCCTAAATTAATATTCAGAAACCATAATTTCTATATTAGGTAACCCTAATTAGTAATTAAAAAACTTAATTACTAATTGTAAACCCTAATTGCTAAATTTAGCAAGCTTAATTATAATTAGTAAATATTTAAACCTAAAATTTATACTTTAAGTAATTAGTAACCCTAATTGAATGGGTAATCCAAATTACTAATTTTAACCCTAATGTTCCTGTATAATGTAATTAGATAACATAATGTAATTAGGAAACCTAATCTACTTAGGAAACCCTAATTTGAAAAAATTTTAGAAACTAAAATTTTATTTTTGTCTTAATTAAAAATCTTATAATTTTTGTGTTAAACCTTAGGGTTAAACCCTAAGTGTGAGACCCCGAATTTTATGAAATGAAAGTATTCAATTTTCTTATAATTATTCTATTTAGTAAATGGTTAAATTGATAAAAGGTTAAAGTTAAGGGTGATATGTGAAATTTTTTTTAAAGTAAGCAAGTTATCATAAAATAATCGGTGATAAAAGTACAGTAATACGCGTGGTTGCATACTAGCACACGGTATTGATTATTGATGCTTACGTGAGAAATCACTCAGTTATACTCAATTATTGCTACAGTAATTGCTGCATCATATCTCTCATATTATTGATTCAATTGTTGTCACAGTATCATCTGTCAAGGAGAGGTTAAATAATCTAATTACGCGCCAATAGGGAGAAATTCTTATTAAAAAACCCCCTCTTTCCTGGGAACGGCCTAGTTGTTAAATATTGTGAGTTATAATATTAATGATGAATAAATTCGTGTTGATTAAAGATGAAATTGATAGTTCCATTGTGTGGAAATTGTTAGTGTTTGTGAAAATCGACATTTATTTAGATAATAATTAATGTCTGGAGGTTATATTGACCAAACGGGTAATTCACCGAATAAATGAGTAATTAATTGTTATTAATTCACATGCTTATAACTATGTGTTCACATGTGTGTACTATTGATTCACATGATTTACTATTAGGGGAGTTGATGCAAGATTGATAATACTTGCATGACTAAATTAAAAATGGAGGTATAGATGAAGGTACTATACTATAATTAATTTTTTCACATGTTTAGAACTATTGAGTCACATGATTTACTATTGATTCACATGATTTACTATTAGGGGAGGTGGTGCAAGTTTGATAATACTTGCAGGACTAAATTAAAAATGAAGAAAAAGAGGAAGGTATTATATTGTAATATTTTGAGCCCCAAAACGTGCAATTATTGAAACTATATTTTTCTATAAATAGAAGCTCATTCTTCCTTCATTTCTCACCAATTCACTAAAACTTTAGAGCAATTATTATAGAGAGAAAGAAGAAGAGAAGTCTGCTACCTCACTATTCCAGTATTCAGTTTCTTTTAAGGTAAGGGATATTATTATTATAGTAAGGGGTATTATTCTTTCGTATTCATGAAGAGAGCTTCTATTATTCCATTCTTTATTATTATGTTGGAATACACTGTCTATGCAAAGTACCGTATACATGGTGAAATTCTTCTGTTATTCCATTCTTTATTATTATGTTGGAATAACATGTCTATGCGAAGTACCGCATACATGGTGAAATTCTTCTGTTATTCCATTCTTTATTATTCTGTTGGAATATCCTGTCTGTGCGGATTATGCATGACCTGCTTCCATTCTTTATTATTCTGTTAGAATATCCTGTCTGTGCGTATTACGCATGACCTGGTTCCATTATTTATTATTCTGTTGGAATAACCTGTCTGTGCAGTCTATCGCATGCTTGGTGAATTCTTCTGTTATTTCATTCTTTATTATTATGTTAGAATAACCTGTCTATATGGATTACCGCATGCATGGTGAATGACCTTTCGTATTCATTCTTTATTAAATTGTGAAAATGATCTGTCTACGTGGATTACTGCATGGCGGATAAAAATCTATTTGTAGTTTCGTATATAATATTATACTCGTATGAGATATCATTTCTTTTGTACTCGTCATGAAATATCATTTTATTTGGTATTTTATTTACGAATTACTATTCACAGGTTACTATTCACCCGATTACTATTCACTCTAGTATTATTCACTCGGATATTCGGGACACTTTTTGTGTCAGAGTACTATTCACGAGTTACTATTCATAGGTTACTATTCACCCAAATTACTATTCACCTGAATATTATTCACTCGGGTATTTGGGATACTTTTCATGTCGGGGTACTATTCACGAGGTACTATTCCCGAAGTACTATTCACGGGGTACTATTCACGGGGTACTATTTATCCAAAAAATATATTTCTTTTCTGTCCAAATTATTTTTAGTACATGAATATTATTCTTGAATTTTACTCCACAAAGCAGTATCATTTTGACAATTTGGACGTTATTGATTTCTGGATAAATTAAATTATAAATCTTTAAAATTTATCCTTGAACTTGTTTTATTGAATTATTATGTCATTGTCATCATCCTCATGCTTATATTGTGATGAAAGTCATCTTTGGCTTACGTGTAGAGATGGACTTGGTATGATTATGACTAGGGATTATTCGGTATATTCATGACCATAATGTGACAAATGATGTGGTGAAAGTCCTCATTGGCCTGTAGTTCATTGATGGATAGTTGTTGGTATGATTATGACCAGGGATTATTCGGTATAATCATGACCATTGATGATTACATGAATATCCTTGGCCGTGGTGCAGGGATGATTTGATTTTATTTATTAAGCTGAGTCTCAGCGATAAAGTTGATGAAAATTTTTTTAAATCATAGAATATAGTAGATTTTATGCTCTACTTGACTCTTCTAATGGATTGCTTATTCCGCTGCAGTTGTTGATATAAAACTTGTTGTCTATTATATTCTACCAGTTATTATACTGTGGAAGGCTATGGATAATTTATTCTGTATTATCTTAGTCATAATATTTCTTACTGGGCTAGTTGAGCTCACCCTTTCTTTCATTGTTCTCTTCAGGAAATGAGAATATAGCTGGGACTAGTCGGAGAATGGAGTGATGGTCCAGGATAAATGGCTTTAATAGTCCTCACTATTCTATGAAATAGTGTGACAATAAATGTAATGAGGACTCCATTGAGTGTGGATATTGTCTAGAAGGAAATATTCTTATTAAAACTCTTAGATTATGTTTGTCGTATTTTACACGACTGTTGTATAATTAAGTTGTATTTGAATTTTGAACCATGTATCTGGCGACCCAAGATAGGTGATGTATACCTGTTTTGGGGGCGTCACAGTTGGTATCAAAGTTTAGGGATATGATCCCTGGCTGAGATGTGAGACTAGAACTAGGAGGGGAGAGACGAGTAATTCCTTCGCTAGTATGACCTACCTAAGTTATTTGTTATTTAATTGGTCGGTCATAGTATAGGGATAATATGTGGCATGTCAATTAACCTTTATTTTGAAACTATATTCTAGAATGATATCTGAAATATAGGAGATGAGAAATGGGGAAATCACGATAGAGAGGAAATAATCGGGAAGGTACAATCTGAAAAGTACCAGGTACGTAAATTTCGAGGGCAAAATTTTATAAGGAGGGGAGATTGTGAGACCTCGAATTTTATGAAATGAAAGTATTCATTTTTCTTATAATTATTCTATTTAGTAAATGGTTAAATTGATAAAAGGTTAAAGTTAAGAGTGATATGTGAAATTTTTTTAAAGTAAGCAAGTTATCATAAAATAATCGGTGATAAAAGTACAGTAATACGCGTGGTTTTATAGTAGCACACTGTATTGATTATTGATGCTTACGTGAGAAATCACTCAGTTATACTCAATTATTGTTACAGTAATTGCTGCATCATATCTCTCATATTATTGATTCAATTGTTGTCACAGTATCATCTACATAATATGTTATATTATTAAATCAATAATTGAGACAACAAAGTTATTCATATTATTATTTGTAATATTTACAATGTCTAGAAGTTCTGTCAAGGAGAGGTTAGATAATCTAATTGCGCGCGAATAGGGAGAAATGTGACAAACAAGATTTTGTAAATTAATTTTTAATATTTATTGAATTAAATAAATATTTTTCGATGATTTAATTATTAGATTTAATAATTAATTGATGGAATTGTGGTAGATTAATTTAATTATATGTGTTATATTTATTAAATTAATATAGAGAATAATTATTATTCAAATATGTAATTATGTGAGCTTATTGTATTAAAAGAAATATTTAATTAAGCATGATGTTATTTAATTAATTTAATTATTAATTGGAGAGTTAATAATTTGACATTATTTATTAATGAGAAAATTATTTATGTGACAGAGAGAGAGAATTAAGAAATTGAGAGAATTGTGAGTTGTTTGATTGATTGAGAAAGTTTAATCCCTCCTATCTACACTAATCTGTGAGTAATTCTCTCCAACCCAAATTCTACTTTTACGTCATTTAGTTTTTTATGAAAATGGCTTTCAATCAAGTTCTGTGGAATTTCTGTAAATTGGGAAATTGAGTTAGGAATATATGTAATAATTCGAGTAGCATAACATGTTATATGTATATTTTATATGATTCCATATCATAAGTTTCAGTAAATGATGACTTGCTATTTCAAAAATTACAGAGTTTGGGTTTTGGCCATATGGCCTTATACGTGATATTTCATGTATTGATCGTATGTTATCCCTAAATTTTACACTCGTATATTATTATGCATGTTGATACGAAGAGACCAAAGTTTAAATAAACGGATTCGGTGTTATAACGAATCCGTAGTGACAATTTTCATGTTTTATTTTCAAAACCTTCAAGAACATCAAGAACAGTGAAAGTAAATGTGTTGATTTTACAAATTATGTGTTGTAACTTGTTAAAAATCATGCTAGATGGGTTAAGTAATGATTATATATGTATTACAATGATTGGGTAAGTCTAAATTCGTATAAAATTACTAGTTTGAAGTTATGGCCATATTCATGTATAATTTTACGTGTGATTGATTTTTGGCCTAATTTGGCCTTGTTATGTTCGCGAACTGCAGAACTGCAGAAACTGCAGAAAATGAGTCTGGGTAACCCCGCCCCCGGCGGGTGTTACCAAACTAAATTACCCTGCCCCAGCGGTCAAAAAAATAAATAAAATAAAAATAAATTAAAAAAATAATAAATAAATATTTGATGAAAATTATTATTAAAATATTTAGAAAATAAATTAAATATTTTAATTAATATATTTATGGAATAAAATAAATATTCGATGAAAATTATTATTAAAATATTTATAAAATAAATTAAATATTTTAATTGAGATATTATGGAATAAAATAAATATTCGATGAAAATTAATATTAAAATATTTATAAAATAAATTAAATATTTTAATTGAGATATTTATGGAATAAAAAAAATATTCGATGAAAATTATTATTAAAATATTTATAAAATAAAGTAAATATTTTAATTGAGATATTTATGGAATAAAATAAATATTCGATGGAAATTATTATGAAATAATTTATTCGAGTGTGATAATAGTAAGAGAATGAAAATATTTTAATTTAATTAAGTAATTAAATTAGAAGGGTAATGATTTGTTAAATAAAGTGGAGTTTATATTAAGTAAAAATGTAACTAATGAATGTCGTGAATACATATGGTATATGTGTAGGATTTGTGGTGAACGGAAGTAGTAATCGTTTAGCCTACGCACGAGGCAAGTTTCCTAACCCTACTTGTCATTATTGTTCAAGATTATTATTTACCTCGAGTAAATTATCATTACTATTATTCAAGTTCAAATGTTATATTATTTTTTTCAAAGCATGATTCAGTTATATAATAATTGTCTTATTGTATACTTCTTGAGATTATTATTTAAATTGAATATCATTATTGTTGAACCTTATTAGACTAGTGATATTTATTGATTCAACTAGTTCTTAGTTGATGAACGTTCTAAATTTCAGAACCCTTATTGAATTATCCAAACCAAACTTCCTTTGGTGCGGACTCGAATGTCAAACTGAGATGAACAACCCTGCAAAGGGATTTACTTATGCGTTAGCGTTAAGATATTGTGCACAGTATGGTACTAAGGGCTGATCCCCCTAAGTACAAGAAGAAAGGTCCATAGTCTTATGACTGTTAAAGGTTTCAAGTATAACCCTTGATAACCTGGGACATAGTTCAAGGTCTTATGACCCTCAGAAATCTTTTGATTCTTGTTATTCATTCTTGATTCAAAAGTTAAGCTTTTATTTCAGATGTCTTTGACTCACTTGCATGTTATTATATTGTTATTTCATTTTTATACTTGTGGACAATCATGCTCACTCTTGCGTTATAATAACATTGTAGTTAAGAACGAAATAACCGACGAACCTTCCACTAGTAAAGGCAAGGGCAAAGTTAGCAAGTGTTGAAGACTTGTTATTTTATTTGATGATGTATTTATGTTAGACTTGAGTTAATGATGTTGTTTAAGACTTATTGTTTATATTTCCGCACAAATGTTTAAGGTTAGTTCAACTTGGGATTATGTTTATGATTCAGATGTTGTAACCCTATAAGGGGAAGATTTTTATTTCTATTTATTGCATGGTTTACATTTATTATGGGTAGATAGATAGATGATATTTGTACAGTGAACACAAAATCCCGTGGAATCGAAGTACCCGGATTTGGGGGTGTCACAAGTTGGTATCAGAGCTGTAGGTTATGAACCTTAGGTGAGGGAACAACCTTAGGTAGTAGCCTTATAGGAAGAACATAGTGATGGAAAACTCTTATCGAGTTCTAGGAAATGGATTTTTGAAATTCATTGAAGATAATAAAAGACCTTATGTGTTTATGTGTTAAAGTATGCGTTAGATGATACGACTGAGTATCTAAAACTTAAAATTTTGTTGTCAGGATGTCGAATGTTGGAGAAACTAGTCAAGCTGGGGAGGAAGAACCCCGTGTACCTATGGTACCGACAGAGGAGGAGCCCCGAGACATTCATGTCGTTGGGGAGCAGCTGGTACAGAGGGAGTCATCTCCATTGATCACCGTTGTTTGGTTAGGAGCATGAGCCCGAGACTGATCCTGAGGAGGAATTTGTTGAGGAAGAGGAAGAGGAAGAGAAGAAGAGGAGTTACCACGGTACACCGTTGATGCTGAGATGTATGACACGTTATACGACCGTAACGTGGAGTTACGAGACAAGGTCTAGGATTTGACTGAGCGAGCGGTTATTCAGCATATTACTCTAGAGCAGAAGGAGAGGGATATTTCAACTCTTCACTCTCGACTAGCAAATGTAGAATGGGATTTGGTCCATGAGAAGGGTCAAACCGAAGATAAAATTGAGGAGATAGAGAAGCTGAAGAAGGAACTGAAGGAATCCTCTGAAAGGCTGAACATAGCAGAAGAGGGATGGGTAAGAGAATCACGTTGAGCTGATCGTGCAGAAGATGATAGTCGTGCAAAGAAGGCAAAGCTTGAAGAGACATACTCTACACTTAATCATGCAATGGATGAGGCCCAAGATCGAGTTTTGAGGTACCCCATCCAGTTCGAAGGACTTCCATCGTATATGCTGGATCGCAGGACGATGTCTCGTATCATGGATGAGGAGCGTGGTAAGGCTATTCAGCACCTTGACAAACAGTGATAGAATTTGTTTAATTATGTGGAAGACTTAATTAGTTTTTATATGTAAATTCTGACGTGTTTATGAACGAGAGAATATTTGAATGTTTTAAATCCTGTGGATTCTTTATTCCAGGATAGTTGATGTAAATAGCAGTTATGCTATCGTTTAGTGTTAAAACTTTGATTTGAATGCAAATATATCAAGTTGTTTGAGATGATGTGTTAAGTGATATGTTAAATTGTTGAGTAATGCCTTAACTATTTAGAGAAATAAATAAAGTTCTAATAAAGCGTTTATTTAACAGAAAAATGCCGCCAAGGAGAAGACAACAACGTCAACCGGCTCAGGAAGAGTCAACGAATAATAACAATTATGCCAACGCTAATCTCGTGCAGCAGTTAGTGAACTTACTGACTGGAGCCATGAACAATCAACCTCAAGCTCCACCAAACACAACGTTTAAAGATTTCAAGGCGGTGGGACCGCCAGAGTTCAAAGGTTCCATGAACCCAATCGAGGCTCAAACATGGGTAATGGAAATGGAGAAAGTTTTTGACGTTGCTAGGGTTAGAGAAGACCAGAAGACCGCTTTTGCGACGTTTATGCTGAAGTCTGAGGCTAGCTACCGGTGGTAAGCAAACAAAGTGCGAGGAGGTGAATGTGTAATTACGTGGGAGAGATTTAAAGAGATGTTTTTCAAAATTTATTTCCCAACTAGTTCGCAGAACCAGATGGAGGTTCAATTTCTGGAATTGAAGCAGGGAAATATGAGCGTACTGGATTATGCTGCTAGATTCAACGAGTTAGCGAGGTTCGCCCCGTATCAAGTACACACGGACGAGAGAAAAGCCAGAAGATTCGAACAAGGACTAAAGCCGTGGGTATACAGTAAAATATCAATGTTTCAGATAAACACATTTGCAGGAGTACTGGAAAAGGCCATCCTCGCTGAAGGTGGAAGCGATGCGGTGACCAAGTATAATCAAGAGCAGAAGAAGAAGAAGAGTGAGAATGAAGGTAATAATAAGAATGGTGGGAGTAGCTCTGGGGGTAGTCATAATCAGGAGAGGAAATGGACGGATAACTCGTCAGCTGGAAGTCAACAAGGAGGGCAGAAGAAGAAGATCGAAGCGTGCTCAAACTGCGAAAAAGCTCATTTGGGAGTTTGCATGAAAGGGAAGCGAGTGTGCTACAATTATGGTCAGGAAGGCCACATAGCACCAAACTGTCCAAACCCAAAGAAGGGTGCTTGTTTCACTTGTGGTTCGAAGGACCATCTGGCAAGAGACTATCCTAAGAAGGGATCGGGATGGTCAAGATCAGGAGGAAACCGGGGAAATAACAGTGGAAATGCCTTAACTATCACCGGACCTACCGCAACAAACCGACCGACCGCCAGGACTTTTAATATGACGGTGCAGGATGCAGTTCAGTCTCGTGATGTGGTGTCGGTATCATTCCGATCAATGAAATTAATGCCTATGTTTTATTTGATTCGGGTGCTACTTGTTCCTTTATATCCGATGACTTTGCTAATAGTTTAGATTTGCTTAAGGATGAGTTGGAACATCCCATGAACATAGAAATTGCGAATAGAGAGATAATCCCTGTTAAGTATGTGCATAAGAACTGTAGAGTGGATATTAAGGGTAATATCATGAACATAGATCTTATCCCTATTCGACTTGGGGAATTTGATGTTATCTTGGGAATGGACTGGTTATTCAATTACGGGGCTGTAATTGATTGTCAAAAGAAGCGTATTAACCTTATGACTCCGTCAAAGGTTGTGTTTTATGGTAGTAAGTCGCCTAGACAAGCGAGTTATCTGACGATGATGCAGGCCAGGAAGTTATTAAGACAAGGTTGTGTAGGATACTTAGCTTACATAGTCGACAGTCGAAAAGAGAATCCGAAGGTAGAAGAAATACCGATTGTGAGGGACTTCGTCGACGTATTTCCAGACGATTTGCCAGGACTTCCACAAGATAGAGAGGTAGATTTCGTGATCGATTTGGCGCCTGGAACTGCTCTAATATCGAAGGCACCATACCAAATGACACCAGTAGAAATGAAAGAATTAATGGTACAATTACAAGAATTACTGGACAAGAAGTATATCCAACCGAGCGTATCGTCGTGGGGAGCGCCGGTGTTGTTTATGAAAAAGAAGGATGTATTGATGTGTCTCTGCATTGACTACAGAGAACTGAATAAAGTTACGATTAAGAACAGATATCCATTACCGAGGATCGACGACCTGTTTGATCAATTAAAGGGAGTAAGATACTTTTCTAAGTTAGACTTGAGAAGCGGTTATCATCAACTGAAGGTGAGGCCAGAGGATGTACCGAAGACAGCGTTCAGAACGCGATATGGTCACTACAAATTTTTAGTAATGTCGTTTGGTCTTACAAATGCTCCTGCAGCATTTATGGGACTAATGAATGATGTGTTCAATCCGTTTTTGGACAAGTTCGTAGTGGTATTTATAGACGACATTTTGGTATATTCGAAAACCAAAGAAGAACACGAAGAGCATTTGAGATTAACATTGGAAGTATTGAGAAGGGAAAAGTTGTATGCCAAGTTTTCGAAATGTGAATTTTGGATTGAACGAGTGCAATTTCTTGGGCACATGATCGATAAAAACGGAATTTCGATAGATCCATCTAAAGTAGAAGCCGTGATTAACTGGGATCAGCCGAGAACGCCGTCAGAAGTAAGAAGTTTTCTTTGATTGGCAGGATATTATAGAAGATTCATTCAAGATTTTTCCAAGATTGCAACTCCGCTCACGAATTTGACTCGTAAAGCAGTGAAATTTGTGTGGACAGAGAAGTGTGTGGAAAGTTTTGAAGAATTAAAGAAGAGGTTGAGTACGGCGCCTGTGTTATATCTTCCGAATGATACAGAAAATTTTGTTATTTTTAGTGATGCGTCGTATAAAGGACTTGGCTGTGTGCTAATGCAAAACGGTAAAGTCATCGCGTATGCATCACGACAGTTGAAGGATTACGAGAAGGGATACCCGACCCATGATTTGGAGTTAGCTGTAGTTGATTTTGCTTTAAAAATTTGGAGGCACTATCTTTACAGGGAGAAATGTGAAATATATACAGACCACAAGAGTCCGAAATATATTTTCACACAGATGGACTTAAATATGCGTCAAAGAAGATGGTTGGAATTAATCAAGGATTACGACTGTGAGATTTTATACCATCCGGGTAAGGCGAATGTAGTTGCCGACGCCTTAAGTAGAAAGGGTCGTGAGAAATTGATGGTGTTAACTGCTCAGGAGGAGCTAATTGTGGAAATGGAGAAACTGGAATTGAAAGTGAAGTATCCAATGGATATTGATGACAAGCTATTTCAGATGCAAACTAGTACAACTCTACTGGATAGTGTAAAGGAGGCTCAGCTTCAAGATGATGAATGCAGAAAGGTGACAAAGAAGATATCTGAAGGAACTGAACCAAGATTTAAGATGGATAAGGAAGGAATATTAAGATTTGAAAGTAGAATCTGGGTTCCGTTAGTACAAAAAACTAAAGGAAGAAATTCTGAGCGAGGCTCATAGTTCAAGATATTCGATTCACCCAGGTAGTACAAAGATGTATCAAGATCTTCGACAATATTTTTGGTGGCCGAATTTGAAACGCGATGTAGCAGAATGTGTTGCCAAGTGTCTGTCCTGTCAGAAAGTAAAAGCAGAACATCAGAGACCAAGTGGATTGCTTCAACCATTGGAAATCCCATAATGGAAATGGGAACATATTACAATGGATTTCGTGGTTGGCCTTCCGACGACTCAGAAAGGCTACGACGCAGTATGGGTTATCGTTGACCGACTGACGAAATCTGCACACTTCCTTCCAATCAAAATCAGATTCAATTTAGATCAATTGGCGAGGTTATACGTAAAAGAGATTGTTTCGAGGCACGGAGTGCCGGTTTCAATTGTTTCCGATAGAGATCCGCGTTTCACATCAAATTTCTGGAAACGTCTTCAGGAATGCATGGGTACGCAATTGCGAATGAGTACAGCATACCATCCTCAAACAGACAGACAGAGCGAGAGAACAATTCAAATGTTAGAAGATATGCTAAGAGCCTGTGTGATGGACTTCAAAGGAAATTGGGATGATCACCTATCGTTAGTAGAGTTCGGCTACAACAACAGTTACCACGCAAGTATTGGCATGCCGCCTTATGAAGCGTTATACGGCAGAAAGTGCAGAACTCCGCTTTAGTGAGATGAAGTTGGTGAGAGACAATTGCTAGGGCTAGAATTGGTACAGCAGATAGCAAAAATAGTCAAAGTGATCCGAGCACGACTTGTAGCGGCTCAAGATCGACAAAAGAAATACACTGACCCACATCATAAAAATATCGAGTTTGAATCAGGTAGTTATATTTTCTTGAAGGTCTCTCCCTGGAAAGGAAAGATCAGATTTGGAAAGAAAGGGAAATTGAGCCCAAGATTCATTGGACCCTTTGAAGTACTAAGAAGAATCGGTGAAGTCGCATATGAGGTAGCCTTACCTCCATCACTCGAGAATGTCCACAACGTCTTCCATGTGTCTGTGTTACGACCCTACAAGGCCGATTATAAGCATGTAATTGAATACGAACCCCTGCATTTTGAGAAAGACTTATCTTACGAAGAAATTCCTATCCAAATTGTCGACCGAAAAGAACAAGTTCTCATAAATAAAGTTATACCTTCTGTTAAGGTAATTTGGAGGAACCACAATGCTGAAGAGCTACGTGGGAACTCGAAGAGAATATGATGAAGAATTACCCTCAATTATTTACTTAATTATGTATAAACGATTCTGGGGACAGAATGGGGGGAGAATGTAACGGGTCAAAATTTTTAAGTCGTGATTCTAGGGACAGAATCCTTTAAAGGAGGGAAAGATGTGACGAACGAGATTTTGTAAATTAATTTTTAATATTTATTGAATTAAATAAATATTTTTCGATGATTTAATTATTAGATTAAATAATTAATTGATGCAATTGTGGTAGATTAATTTAATTATATGTGTTATATTTATTAAATTAATGTAGAGAATAATTATTATTCAAAAATGTAATTATGTGAGCTTATTGTATTAAAAGAAATATTTAATTAAGCATGATGTTATTTA
This sequence comes from Panax notoginseng, assembly GCA_016801055.1. NCBI lineage: Eukaryota > Viridiplantae > Streptophyta > Magnoliopsida > Apiales > Araliaceae > Panax > Panax notoginseng. The sequence continues at coordinate 65,203,046 of CM029014.1, read as the reverse complement.
ATTAATTTAATTATTAATTAGAGAGTTAATAATTTGACATTATTTATTAATGAGAAAATTATTTATGTGACTATGTGAATTTATGAGAAATTATTATATTTTATTTAAAATATATTAAATAAAATATTATAGTTATTTTATAAGGAATATGGCATTAATTAAACTATAGTATAAGAAGTTTATCAAATTAAATGAGAATGAATTATATTGAATAGCCAAACAAGGCCTTAGTAGTGGTTGAGGGCAGTTAACCACGAATTGGTTAACTGACCACAACTACGTCAGTTTAATTATTATATGCGACGTCTTCTTCTTCATTCATTCCATTATTGCCAAGTCTAGAGAATTATCACAATGAGAGAGAGAATTAAGAAATTGAGAGAATTGTGAGTTGTTTGATTGATTGAGAAAGTTTAATCCCTCCTATCTACACTAATCTGTGAGTAATTCTCTCCAACCCAAATTCTACTTTTACGTCATTTAGTTTTTTATGAAAATGGCTTTCAATCAAGTTCTGTGGAATTTCTGTAAATTGGGAAATTGAGTTAGGAATGTATGTAATAATTCGAGTAGCATAACATGTTTTATATATATTTTATATGATTCCATATCATAAGTTTCAGTAAATGATGACTTGCTATTTCAAAAATTACAGAGTTTGGGTTTTGGCCATATGGCCTTATACGTGATATTTCATGTATTGATCGTATGTTATCCCTAAATTTTACACTTGTATATTATTATACATGTTGATACGAAGAGACCAAAGTTTAAATAAACGGATTCAGTGTTATAACGAATCCGTAGTGACAATTTTCATGTTTTATTTTCAAAACCTTCAAGAACATCAAGAACAGTGAAAGTAAATGTGTTGATTTTGCAAATTATGTGTTGTAACTTGTTAAAAATCATGCTAGATGGGTTAAGTAATGATTATATATGTATTACAATGATTGGGTATGTCTAAATTCGTATAAAATTACTAATTGGAAGTTATGGCCATATTCATGTATAATTTTCGTATGATTGATTTTTGGCCTAATTTGGCCTTGTTATGTTCGCGAACTGCAGAACTACAGAAACTACAGAAAATGAGCCTTGGTAACCTCGCCCCCAGCGGGTGTTACCAAACTAAATTATCCCGCCCTGGCGGTCAAAAAAATAAATAAAATAAAAATAAATAAATAAATATATATTTGATGAAAATTATTATTAAAATATTTATAAAATAAATTAAATATTTTAATTGAGATATTTATGGAATAAAATAAATATTCGATGAAAATTATTATTAAAATATTTATAAAATAAATTAAATATTTTAATTGAGATATTATGGAATAAAATAAATATTGGATGAAAATTAATATTAAAATATTTATAAAATAAATTAAATATTTTAATTGAGATATTTATGGAATAAAATAAATATTCAACGAAAATTATTATTAAAATATTTATAAAATAAAGTAAATATTTTAATTGAGATATTTATGGAATAAAATAAATATTCGATGAAAATTATTATTAAAATATTTATAAAATAAAGTAAATATTTTAATTGAGATATTTATGGAATAAAATAAATATTCGATGAAAATTATTATGAAATAATTTATTCGAGTATAATAATAGTAAGAGAATGAAAATATTCTAATTTAATGAAGTAATTAAATTAGAAGGGTAATGATTTGTTAAATAAAATGGAGTTTATATTAAGTGAAAATGTAACTAATGATTGTCGTGAATACATATGGTATGTGTGTAGGATTTGTGGTGAACGAAAGTAGTAATCGTTTAGCCTACGCACGAGGCAAGTTTTTTAACCCTACTTATCATTATTGTTCAAGATTATTATTTACCTCAAGTAAATTATCATTACTATTATTCAAGTTCAAATGTTATATTATTTTTTTCAAAGCATGATTCAGTTATACAATAATTGTCCTACTGTATACTTCTTGAGATTATTATTCAAATTGAATATCATTATTGTTGAACCTTATTAGACTAGTGAACTTTATTGATTCAACTAGTCCTTAGTTGATGAACGTTCTCAATTTCAGAACCCTTATTGAATTATCTAAACCAAACTTCCTTTGGTGCGGACTCGAATGTCAAACTGAGATGAACAACCCTGCAAAGGGATTTACTTATGCGTTAGCGTTAAGATATTGTGCACAGTATGGTACTAAGGGCTGATCCCCTAAGTACGAGAAGAAAGGTCCATAGTCTTATAACTGTTAAAGGTTTCAAGTATAACCCTTGATAACCTAGGACATAGTTCAAGGTCTTATGACCCTCAAAAATCTTTTGATTCTTGTTATTCATTCTTGATTCAAAAGTTGAGCTTTTATTTCAGATGTCTTTGATTCACTTGCATGTTATTATATTGTTATTTTATTTTTATACTTGTGGGCAATCATGCTCACTCTTGCGTTATAATAACATTACAGTTAAGAACGAAATAACTGACAAACCTTCCACTAGTAAAGGCAAGGGCAAAGTTAGCAAGTGTTGAAGACTTGTTATTTTATTTGATGATGTATTTATGTTAGACTTGAGTTAATGATGTTGTTTAAGACTTATTGTTTATATTTCCGCACAGATGTTTAAGGTTAGTTCAACCTGGGATTATATTTATGATTTAGATGTTATAACCCTATAAGGGGAAGATTTTTATTTCTATCTATTGCATGGTTTGCATTTATTATGGGTAGATAGATAGATGATATTTGTATAGTGAACACCAAATCCCGTGGAATCGAAGTACCCGGATTTGGGGGTGTCACAAGAAATCATTATCGGAAAGCCCCCTCTTTCTTGGAAACGACCTTGTTGTTATTGTGAGTTATAATATTAATGATGAATAAGTTCGTGTTGATTAAAGATGAAATTGATAGTTCCATTGTATGAGAATTATTAGTGTTAGTGGAAATCGACATTTATTTCGATAATAATTAATGTCTGGAGGTTATATTGACCAATCGGGTAATTCACCGGATAAATGAGCAATTAATTGCTATTAATTCACATACTTATAACTACGTGTTCACATATGTGTACTATTGATTCACATGATTTACTATTAGGGGAGTTGGTGCAAGATTGATAATACTTGCATGACTAAATTAAAAATGGAGGTATAGATGAAGGTACTATACTATAATTAATTTTTTCACATGTTTAAAACTATTGAGTCACATGATTTACTATTGATTCACATGATTTACTATTAGGAGAGGTGGTGCAAGTTTGATAATACTTGCAGGACTAAATTAAAAATGAAGAAAAAGAGGAAGGTATTATACTGTAATATTTCGAGCCCCAAAATGTGCAATTATTGAAACTATATTTTCCTATAAATAGAAGCTCATTCTTCCTTCATTTCTTACCAATTCACTAAAGGTTTATAGTAATTATTATAGAGAGAAAGAAGAAGAGAAGTCTGCTACCTCAGTATTCCAGTATCCAGTTTCTTCTAAGGTAAGGGATATTATTATTATAGTAAGGGGTATTATTCTTTCATATTCATGAAGAGAGCTTCTGTTATTTCATTCTTTATTATTATGTTAGAATAACATGTCTATGCGAAGTACCGTATATATGGTAAAATTCTGCTGTTATTCCATTCTTTATTATTATGTTGGAATAACATGTCTATGCGAAGTACTGCATATATGGTGAAATTCTTCTGTTATTCCATTCTTTATTATTCTATTGGAATATCCTGTCTGTGCGGATTACCTATGACATGGTTCTATTCTTTATTATTCTATTGGAATATCCTGTCTGTGCGTATTACGCATAACCTAGTTCCATTATTTATTATTCTATTGGAATAACCTGTCTGTGCGGTCTATCGCATGCCTGATGAATTCTTCTGTTATTCTATTCTCTATTATTCTGTTGAAATAACCTATCTATGTGGATTACCGCATGCATGGTGAATGACCTTCCGTATTCATTCTTTATTAAATTGAGAAAATGATCTGTCTACGTGAATTACCGCATGGCGGATAAAAATCCATTTGCAGTTTCGTATATTCTATTATACTCGTATAAGATATCATTTCTTTTGTACTCGTCATCAAATATCATTTTATTTGGTATTTTATATACGAGTTACTATTCACAGGTTACTATTCATCTAATTACTATTCACTCTAGTATTATTTACTCAGGTATTCGGGACACTTTTTGTGTCGGAGTACTATTCATGAGTTACTATTCACACAAATTATAATTCACCCAAATATTATTCACTCGTGTATTTGGGGTACTTTTCATGTCGGGACACTATTCACGAGGTACTATTCTGGAAGTACTATTCACGGGGTACTATTTACCCGAAAAATATATTTCTTTTCTGTCCAAATTATTTTTGGAACATGAATATTATTCTTGAATTTTACTCCACAAAGCAGTATCATGTTGACAATTTTGACGTTATTGATTTCTGGATAAATTAAATTATAAATCTTAAAAATTTATCCTTGAACTTGTTTTATTGAATTATTATGTCATTGTCATCATCCTCATGCTTATATTGTGATATAAGTCATCTTTGGCTTACGTGTAGAGATTGACTTGGAATGATTATGACCAGGGATTATTCGGTATAATCATGACCGTAATGTGACGAATGATGTGGTGAAAGTCCTCATTGGCCTGTAGTTCATTGATGGACAGTTGTTGGTATGATTATGACCAGGGATTATTCGGTATAATCATGACCATTGATGATTACATGAATATCCTTGGCCGTGGTGCAGGGTTGATTTGATTTTATTTATTAAGCTGAGTTTCAGCGATAAAGTTGATGAAAAACTTTTTAAATCATAGAAAATAGTAGATTTATGCTCTACTTAACTCTTCTAATGGATTGTTTATTCCGCTACAGTTGTTGATCTAAAACTTGTTGTCTATTATATTCTATCAGTTATTATACTGTTCAAGGCTAAGGATATTTTATTCTGCATTATATTAGTCATAATATTTCTTACTGGGCTAGTTGAGCTCACCCTTTCTTTCATTGTTCTCTTCAGGAAATGAGAATATAGCTGGGACTAGTCGGGGAATGGAGTGATGGTCCAGGATAAATGGCTTTAATAGTCCTCACTATTCTATGAAATAGTGTGACAATAAATGTAATGAGGACTCCATTGAGTGTGGATATTGTCTAGAAGGAAATATTCTTATTAAAACTCTTAATTATGTTTGTTGTATTTTACACGACTGTTGTATAATTAAGTTGTATTTGAATTTTGAACCATGTATCTGGCGACCCAAGATGGGTGATGTATATCTGTTTTGGGGGCGTCACAGTTGGTATCAAAGCTTAGGGATATGATCCTTGGCTGAGATGTGAGACTAGAACTAGTAGGGGAGAGACGGGTAATTCCTTCGCTAGTAAGACCTACCTAAGTTATTTGTTATTTAATTGGTCGGTCATAGTATAGGAATAATATGTGGCATGTCAATTAACCCTTATTTTGAAACTATATTCTAGAAAGATATCTGAAATACAGGAGATGAGAAATGGGAAAATCATGATAGAGAGGAAATAATCGAGAAGGTATAATCTGAAAAGAAAGCAAGGTATTTTCATCTCTTCGAAGTACTAGGTACGTAAATTTCGAGGGCAAAATTTCATAAGGAGGGGAGATTGTGAGACCCCGAATTTTATGAAATGAAAGTATTCAATTTTTTTTATAATTATTCTATTTAGTAAATGGTTAAATTGATAAAAGGTTAAAGTTAAGGGTGATATGTGAAATTTTTTTTAAAGTAAGCAAGTTATCATAAAATAATCAGTGATAAAAGTACAGTAATGCGCGTGGTTGCATAGTAGCACACGGTATTGATTATTGATGCTTACGTGAGAAATTACTAAGTTATACTCAATTATTGCTACAGTAATTGTTGCATCATATCTCTCATATTATTGATTCAATTGTTGTCACAGTATCATATGCATAATATGTTATATTATTAAATCAATAATTGAGACGACAAAGTTATTCATATTATTATTTGCAATATTGACAATGTCTAGAAGTTCTGTCAAGGAGAGGTTAGATAAACTAATTGCGCGCCAATAGGGAGAAATCCTTATTGAAAAGTCCCCTCTTTCCTGGGAACGATATGGTTGTTAAATATTGTGAGTTATAATATTAATGATGAATAAGTTCGTATTGATTAAAGATGAAATTGATAGTTCCATTGTGTGGGAATTGTTAGTGTTTGTGGAAATCGACATTTACTTTAATAATAATTAATGTCTGGAGGTTATATAGACCAATCGGGTAATTCACCGGATATATGAGCAATTAATTGCTATTAATTCACATATTTGTAACTATGTGTTCACATGTGTGTACTATTGATTCACATAATTTACTATTAGGGAAGTTGGTGCAAGATTGATAATACTTGCATGACTAAATTAAAAATGGAGGTATAGATGAAGGTACTATACTATAATTAATTTTTTTTACATGTTTAGAACTATTGAGTCACATGATTTACTATTGATTCACATGATTTACTATTAGGGGAGGTGGTGCAAGTTTGATAATACTTGCAGGACTAAATTAAAAATGAATTAAAAGAGGAAGGTATTATACTGTAATATTTTGAGCCCCAAAACGTGCAATTATTGAAACTATATTTTCCTATAAATAGAAGCTCATTCTTCCTTCATTTCTCACCAATTCACTAAAGCATTAGAACAATTATTATAGAGAGAAAGAAGAAGAGAAGTCTGCTACCTCACTATTCCAGTATCCAGTTTCTTCTAAGGTAAGGGATATTATTATTATAGTAAGGGATATTATTCTTTCGTATTCATGAAAAGAGCTTCTGTTATTCTATTCTTTATTATTATGTTGGAATAAACTGTCTATGCGAAGTACCACATATATGGTGAAATTCTTATGTTATTCCATTCTTTATTATTATGTTGTAATAACATGTCTATGCGAAGTACCGCATATATGGTGAAATTCTTCTGTTATTCCATTCTTTATTATTCTGTTGGAATATCCTGTCTGTGCGGATTACGCATGACCTGGTTTCATTCTTTATTATTCTATTGGAAAATCATGTCTATGCGTATTACGCATAACCTGGTTCCATTATTTATTATTCTGTTAGAATAACCTGTCTGTGCAGTCTATCGCATGCCTGGTGAATTCTTCTATTATTTCATTTTTTATTATTCTATTGGATTAACATGTCTATGTGGATTACCGCATGCATGATGAATGACCTTTCGTATTCGTTCTTTATTAAATTGTGGAAATGATCTGTCTACGTGAATTACTGCATGGCGGATAAAAATCTATTTGCAGTTTCGTATATTGAGATATCATTTCTTTTGTACTCGTCGTGAAATATCATTTTATTTGGTATTTTATTTACGAGTTACTATTCACGGGTTACTATTCATTCGATTACTATTCACTCTAGTATTATTCACTCGGGTATTCGGGCCATTTTTCGTGTCGGAGTACTATTCACGAGTTACTATTCACCCAAATTACTATTTACCCGAATATTATTCACTCGGGTATTTGGGATACTTTTCATGTTGGGGTACTATTCACGAGGTACTATTCCCGAAGTACTATTCATGAGATACTATTCACGGGGTACTATTTACCCAAAAAATATATTTCTTTTCTGTCCAAATTATTTTTGGTACATGAATATTATTCTTGAATTTTACTCCACAAAGTAGTATCATGTTGACAATTTGGACGTTATTGATTTTTGGATAAATTAAATTATAAATCTTTAAAATTTATCCTTGAACTTGTTTTATTGAATTATTATGTCATTATCATCATCCTCGTGCTTATACTGTGATGAAAGTCATCTTTGGCTTACGTGCAGAGATGAACTTGGTATGATTATGACTAGGGATTATTCAGTATAATCACGACCGTAATGTGACGAATGATGTGGTGAAAGTCCTCATTGGCCTGTAGTTCATTGATGGACAGTCATGACCAGGGATTATTCGGTATAATCATGACCATTGATGATTACATGAATATCCTTGGTCGTGGTGCAGGGTTGATTTGATTTTATTTATTAAGCTGAGTCTTAGCGATAAAGTTGATGAAAAACTTTTTAAATCATAAAATATTGTAGATTTTATGCTCTACTTGACTCTTTTAATGGATTGCTTATTCCGCTGCAGTTGTTGATCTAAAACTTGTTGTCTATTATATTCTATCAGTTATTATACTGTTGAAGGCTAAGGAAAATTTATTCTACATTATCTTAGTCATAATATTTCTTACTGGGCTAGTTGAGCTCACCCTTTCTTTCATTATTCTCTTCAGGAAATGAGAATATAGCTGGGACGAGTCGAGGAATGGAGTGATGGTCTAGGATAAATGGCTTTAGTAGTCCTCACTATTCTGTAAAATAGTGTGACAATAAATATAATGGGGACTCCATTGAGTGTGGATATTGTCTAGAAGGCAATATTTTTATTAAAACTCTTAGATTAAATTTGTCGTATTTTACACGACTGTTGTATAATTAAGTTGTATTTGAATTTTGAACCATGTATCTGGCGACCCAAGATGAGTGATGTATACCTGTTTTGGGGGCGTCACAGTTGGTATCAAAGCTTAGGGATATGATCCATAGCTGAGATGTGAGACTAGAACTAGGAGGGGAGAGACGGATAATTCCTTCGTTAGTATGACCTACCTAAGTTATTTGTTATTTAATTGGTCGATCATAGTATAGGGATAATATGTGGCATGTCAATTAACCCTTATTTTAAAACTATATTCTAGAATGATATCTGAAATATAGGAGATGTGAAATGGGAAAATCATGATAAAGAGAAAAATAATCAGGAAGGTACAATCTGAAAAGAAAGCAAGGTATTTTCATCTTTTCGAAGTACTAGGTACGTAAATTTCGAGGGCAAAATTTCATAAGGAGGGGAGATTGTGAGACTCCGAATTTTATAAAATGAAAGTATTCAATTTTCTTATAATTATTCTATTTAGTAAATAGTTAAATTGATAAAAGGTTAAAGTTAAGGGTGATATGCGAATTTTTTTTAAAGTAAGCAATTTATCATAAAATAATCAGTGATTAAAGTACAGTAATACGCGTGGTTGCATAGTAGCACACGGTATTGATTATTGATGCTTACGTGAGAAATCACTCAGTTATACTCAATTATTGCTACAGCAATTGTAAGACCCCAACTTATTAATAAATGAAAGTAAATTTCCTCTATTTATTATTTTGAAATAGAAAAGGTTGATTTGATTAATGTGGTTAGTTATGGGTAAAATGCGCAAATATTTCAAATAACCAAGTGGTTATAAAATATTTATTTTTGGTCGGTGAATATTCGTTTGGTCGTATTCTTGTTCTCGGGGAATATTCGTACGACGGCGCAGCCTTGTGTGGGCCCCGTAACGGAAAGCGATTGAATGAAGAAAATGACAAGTATAAGTTGTTTATAATTAACGGCGTAGTTGTTACCGTTAATACTGTTAGAATACCTGGTGGTTAAAATACAGTAGCACACGGTATTGCACCAATTATTGATTCTTACGTAAGAAGGCACTACTCAATAATTGTTACAGTAGTTATTATTCAATATTTTATTTTATTGATTCAATAATTGCTGCGTTGATATTTTATATTATTGTTGTTTCAATAATTGTTGCTGCACAATATTTTCCATTATCAGATCAATAATTCATATTATTTGAATAATATTATTAGATAGCATTATTGGTAATGTCTAGAAAGTTCTGTCTAAGGAGAGGTTTGGTCATCTAATTGCGCGCTAGTAAGGAGAAATCCTTATTGGAAAGCCCCCTCTTTCTTGGGAACGACCTGGTTATCATAAATGTGATTCTGTAATATTATTTGTGAATAATTAATTATTGATTCATATGATAAGGAAATATTTATTCTATGTGGATATAAATGTTGGATATATTTATTGTGGTTAAAAATGAAGGAGTTAATATTGAGGTGTTTTATCAGTATTTTTATCGGAATGGAGGTATTAAAAATCAAATCAGAGTTTTTGAGAAATATTGTGGGGGTTATAATTTTTAATCCGACCGTTAGATCGTGGTAATGTTTGGATATGTTATTCATATATAAGTTGAGTATATGTCCACAAATTTTGAACCGTTAAAAATGAACGTATGATTTGTTATGAATTTTACGAGATGCTGGTTCAGAAATTGTAGAAGTTGCAAAATTTGTCATTTTGGCAGAAAATTCTAGAATTGGTGGGCCCCACTTTTGTTTGGTGAAAATATGCTGAGATTTTTATTCAAATGTGGTGGGTGGGAATAGTAGCAGGTAAAGCCATCACGTTGCAGGTTAAGTCTGCTTCGGCGTGCTAACATTTTCCTATAAATAGAGGGCTAAGTTAGAATTGAAAATCACACCAGAAACAAGTTTTCTCTCTTTCTCTCTCTAGATTATTGAGTGTATTTTTGAAGTATTTAGATACTTTGTGAGTTTCTATTCATCAGTGCAAGTTTTCTTCAGCCTTATACCGATATTCTGATCAGAAGTACTGATATTTTGAGGTAAGGGATATTATTTTCTTCTTAAATGATATTATTTTCTTCAATATCATTATGCTGAAATATTGATATGAGTTTTTTTTATCAAATTTGGAACTTTTTGTGTCGAGATTACTATTCACGTATACGGCACTATTCACGTATACGGCACTATTCACGAATACGGCACTATTCATCGAAAAATAAAATTTTTTCTTTTTGTCCAAGATGTCTATTATGGTTACTATCTTTGATTGTATCCATGTTTTAATCTTTATTTTTGAATTCTGCTTCACAATTGATTATTATGAAGTATTATTAATCTTGGATAAACTGTTATACGAATCCCTACTATTTGTCCTTCTGTCTCACTAGATTCGTTTTCTTTAAGATATTTTTCATCATCCTCAGTCCTAAATGATGATATTACTGAATATATTTGGCCTATAGTGCAAAGATGTATGATTACCTGATGAATATCTTTGGCCTGTAGTGCAAAGATGAACAGGTGTTGATATGAACATGACTGACTGGTGATACAAATGAATATCTTTGACCTGTAGTGCAAAGATGAATATTTGGTTAAAGATGATTATTAATTGATGTTACAGGGATAAAATATTGATGATGACACTACTACAAAACAGTAAATAGACAACGCAGAAAAAATATTGTGGTTTCAGTCAGAAAAACGTCGTGGTTAAGGGTGTCATCTATTTGACACCCTTACACAACGTTTTTAAAACGTTGTAGTTAAGCACATTCCACAACGTTTTTTAAGTAAAAAACGTTGTAGATTTATTTTTCAATAATTAGCAGATGCTTAAAAACGTTGTAGAATGTATGATTCTACAACATTTTCTGGATAAAAACGTTGTAGTTTAATATACCAGACAACGTTTAGGCACTTTCACACAACGTTTTTAAAATGTTGTAGATTAAAAAAGAAAAAGAAAAAAAAATTGTGGTTCACCTATATTACCAATGCACCTGCAATATGCTAATGCCATGATATATAGCTAAAATTACAAAGAATATTAATACCATACAATACGTTTACATCCCAATAATTCTTTGTAATTCCAATTACAAAGAATATTAATACCATACAATACGTTTACATCTCAATAAAATTAAACATCTTTTTAAAATTGTATTCCTGGAGGTAGCTTGATGTATTTCATTCTCACAGCTAGCAGAATAGTTAAAAATAAAGTAAAAAGCCCTCTACAAAGAAAAACCAGAACTACATTAGCTGTGAGAGACTACATCAAGTCATCAATGAATCAGAAGTAACAGTACTCACCAAAAAAATAAACAGAGGCTTGGATATATAAATGAATATTATAGATACATACGAAAGAGGAAGTTGGACAAGCTCGGACAAGATATGCGGCAAGACAGCTGTAGTCTTGACACTAAAAATAATAACAGAGAAATTTTAGCACTGAAAAATAGTAAAATGATAATAATTAAAAAATTAATAAGATGTTATAACATCTTACCTTAAAATTTGTTTAAGGCCATCAAGTGCAGTATCAGACATTTGATCATTTTCCAAAGCATGCAGAAGTGTTGGGACAATTTCATCAATTGCTTGCATTCTTACGCTCTATATTATGACAATTTATTAGTTATTTTACTTGTAAAATAACATATCAAAAATATACTTATACAAATATATATATATATATATATATATATATATATATATATATAATTAGTGTCTGATAATAGAAAAGAATACCTTATAGAGTGTACTGAATGCTAATCCCGTAGACTCGTGGACCTCCGGCGTACTGGAAATGAAACAAAATAACAAATATGTTGTCATACTGGGAACAAAGCAAACAGAAACTATCATTTGTACATAGCCAAATAATAAAAGAAAACATGTCTAGAGATTAATAAAAGAAAACAGAAACTATCATTTATACATAGCCAAATAAGATCCACAATAAGGACATATGAAGCCCATAGCAGTAGCAACATCTATATTTGTACAATAAATAGTCCTTGCACACATCTCCCTTTCATCTTCAGACTAGATAACATAGCAAAAGGCAATCAAGTAAGCTAATGAAATTGTGGGCTCATCTCCTGTATGAGCTGGGCTTGCATTTCCAAGGTAATGAAATTGAGTGTTACTAAAAAGATAAAATGGATTTCTAATAAAATCTTCTCTAGCTGTGTGAGAACTAAAATATAAAATCCAACTCTGCTGGACAACCATGATGAAGAGTATAATACAGCAACATTTTCAGCGAGAGAGTGCAAATCGTGTGACTAATGAATCTAACGTCCTAACCAACATTAGTTAGCTGCTGCAGCATGCCAAAACATGAAACTTACCTAAATTTAGAAAGAAAAGTTTGACAGACTACTCTTTCTAAAGTCAAAATGCCATGTGTAATGTAGGGAATGTAGATGGGACAGAACACACTAAAGAACAGAAAGGAACTTACAGAAGAAATACCTGAACTTCAATTGCAGCCTCTCGGCTTACTGTCAACATCTGTACAAAGAAGTTGCAGGTTGATGATTAATAGACATGTTTGACAAAAACAGGAGAAGCCAGATGATGCAAAGCCAAGTCAATCAAACCTTCTGAGTGTGTAGCCAAAATAGGGCTGCCAATTTTGAGAAAAAAATCTTCTGAAAGCTTCAATTCGTTGAGTGTGTAGCCAAAATAGGGCTACTAGTTCACAGTTTTAGCTGCTAACTGCATCTCATCGAGACACATTCTGTCAAGCTCAAGTGCATGTTCATGTTCTTCCATAAGTTGCTTCCTAAGCATCCTTGAAGTATCATAAATTTTGGTACTATAGAATAAAAAATTAATTATGTTATGTAATGAAGTTCGTGCACAATACAACTAACCTACGAAAAACTATTTACAGCTCATTTTAGAGATATTCTCACTTGAATACCTCCGCCTGAGAATTTGATTTCATCAAATTAACTCCAGGGTCAAGCACTACACTTGACTGTTCTGAATCAACTTCTAGATACTAGAGAAAAATGAATAAATATATCCATTAAATCCAATCGCAGCGTGTTCAGAGGAATGTCACATGTTGAAACCACCAGAAAGTTGGAAATATAACAGCAAAAATTATATTTATTTACATCACACATAAAAAGTGAATCAATTCATTAAATCTGAACTAGAATAGTAATAAGTTATCATCCAGAACATAAACTAGAATATAAGCAAATGCTAGGATAACTTCATTTGTCTGTTGTCCGGCTGAATATAGGAGTCCCCCAAACCAATCAGTAATATGGTTGTCCGGCTGAATATAGGGTACCTTTTGGCTGAGAGTTCGTAGAGATAAATTCATGACTAAGTGAAACATTGTGAGATATAAAAGAGAAAGATAACAAAAATCGCAAGTGATTCAAGGTCAGAAGAAACCAATAACACCATACCAAGAAAACTCCAAAAGGCAAGAAAAAGAGAGAACATATGGATAGTACTGCAATCTGCAGCTAATCCTGTTAATATGAAACTCTTCCCAACATGAAACTCTGTTAATATAATAATTGGCTTAAGCAGGCCCTATAATTTTCCCTTTGAAAGGAATTTTTGATTTCCTTACACTTTCTCTATTAGGCCTCATTTACCATACAATACTTTTAGGGAAAGGTTGATTGATAGCTCACAGATACACATCAATAAGATCAAGCACATGATTACTTGGAGATTGAGGATGACAAAGGAAGAAAATAAGAGATGTGCATAGAAGTATGTACCTCCCGGCTCCCACAGCTCAAATGTAATAGCATACTCATTATATAGTTGAGTAAAACTCCTCAGATTCAGTTATAACTCTTTGACCTTCTCTCGTGCAGCATGTGCATAATCTTTATGGACTAGGTTGTATAGCACCTATATTATGTTACGTGGCCAACTTCCCCTCATTATTTACACACAAAAAGCATCACTACCAGTAGCCATTTCTAGTTATATTAGGGGCTCACTTCACAATAAACCAGAATCCAATAGAGGTTAGCAAGCATTTAAAGAAAACAAGAAATAATAGAAAATAATCCCTTACCTTCTTAGGGTTGAGCAAGTAATCATACAGAGTATTCTCTCCCCATATCACATCCATGTTCTTGTTAGCAGCAGAGTAGGAATATCCAGGAGCTGTGCCAGACTGCCTTCCAAAAAGGCCATTCAAGTTAGGTCCTACAATGATCAAAAAAGTCAGAAAAAATAACAAAACTAGAGGAACAAATGCTATATAAATAGAAACTCATTGAATCTAACCAAGCACAATAACATGAATCAGGTATTATAACTAAGATTAATCTTCAGTTTCTCATCCTCATGTCAATTATAGAAGCAATCTACTTGCTATAGTATTATAACTCAGATCAGAATTCAGACAAAATTCTATACTCACAGGACATAAATGACATTGATGCTAGTGCTGCTCCACGATGTATAGCCATACAATATATAGCAGCCTTCTGAAAGGATACTTCAAGAAGGGCACCAGAAGAAGCTAATACTTCCTGAAACATCTCCATAGCAGGACATATCATTCTAGTTTGTTAATACAAAAATAATAGTAGATTCTTGTATAACAATGTATAATACAATATTCAATTATTTACAGAGCTATTGCTGCATTCAAGTTAAAGGACAAAGCAATTAACAGAATAACAATGTATGACACTCGTACAATGAAAGGATAAGATAAAGTAGATCTAAAAGCCAAACTTACAAATAGTGAAGGGTTGATATTCTGCTGAGATCAGGTACAGCTCGCAAACTGCAATTTCTAATACTTATACATACTAATTTATAATCGAATTACAACAAGATGCAATTAATTTATAATCGGATTACGATTGCCTCACAGGTACTACATACAACATTCTCATCAGTTTATAAGTTCCCCATGTTTTGACCTTCAATCACCGTTTCAATTCCAGGACTACACAGATAACAATAAACAAAGTACTCATCCTCCTACCAGTAAAAGGTAAAAAAATAGCAAAAATAATGAAAACTTCACCTTGAATATTGAGATCCACTATACAAACAAAGCCTGAATCGGTGAATCCTCCTAAATGCACGCGTACGGTTGGACCAGCTAGAAAGGATGTCCTTGAATCCATAATTACAGCACATCCACCCTCACACAGACCTGAGAATTACAATAAGGATAAAAAAATTAACTAAGCAACTCCTTCTACTCATCACTATTAGGTGGATAAACGCAGGAAACCCCAATCCACAACACCAAGCATTAGTGACCTTTAATTTGGAGGCTGTAGCAAAGAGAAGAAATAACCTTTAGTGGACGATGAAGAGATCGAAGAAGAATTAGGAGTCGCCGGAGTGTTAACCACGTCCGATGACTCCAGGACGGTGGAAGCCAGAGATAGAAGAGGCTGATGCGGCGGCAACGGTAATGGCTGAAGCAAATCGAATAATCTTGAGTGCCCTGCAACATGTCCATGAACTCGTCTTCTTTCGTCCCTCTTCAATCGAACTCCAGAAGCCAGAAGGCCGGGTTTCCTCACCTTTCGGTGAGGCGACGAAGAAGATCTGAATCTGCTGAAGGGGGATTTAGGGATTTAAAAGAAAGAATAGCAAACAGAATACAGTGGTAGCCGATTTTGGTCCGTGTCTTTTTTTTTGCTCCGTGTTTCATTCTCGCATCTTTTTTTTTGCTCCGTGTTTTTGTAGATAGACAACATTTTTAAAAAAAATTGTTATCTAGTTAAAACCAAAAAAATGCCTTTTTAAATAGATAACGTTTTTGCATATATATCTACAATGTTTTTTTTTAAAATGTTGTGGAAAAAAATACCACAACGTTTTTATAAAAAACGTTGTAGTTTAAGTGTTGTCTATTTAGTATTTTGTAGTAGTGTGGACTTTTAAATCTTAGAAGATAGTAGAATTCATTCTCTACTTGACTCTTCTAATGGTTTGTTGTTTCCGCTGCAGTTGTTGATCTAAAACTTATTGTCGATTATATTCTATCATATTTTTCCCTGTTGAATACTAATGATAATTTGTTGTATATTATCTTAGTAATAATATTCTTTACTGGGCTAGTTGAGCTCACTCTTTTCTTTTTTGTTCTATTTTTCTTCTCAGGAGGTGAGAACATAGCAGGATCTAGTCGGGGTATGGAGTGATGGTTCTAAAAAGATGTTTTAGCAGTCCTCACTATTTTTATAAAATAGTGTTTGAATAATTGTAATGAGGACTTATTTGAGTGTAGATATTGTCTAGAAGACAATATTTGTATTTAAACTCACAGTATGTGTTGTCGTATTTTGTACGACAATTGTATTATTAAAGTTGTAGTTTGCTTTTTGTACCATGTATTTGGCGACTCAAAATGGGTGTTGTATACCTATTTTGGGGGCGTCATAGTTGGTATCAGAGCTTAGGGATATGATCCCTGGCTGAGATGTGAGACAAGAAGTAGGAGGGGAGAGACGGGGAATTCCTTCGCTAGTATGACCTGACTAAGTTTATTTGGTATTTATTTGGTCGATCAGAGTATAAGGATAATATATGACATGACTATTAACCCTTGTTTTATGGCAGTATTTAAGAATGGCAGCTGAGAACGTTAATAATGGAGTAAATCAGACCATGGAGACACCTTTGATCACCACCCAGGGGAACGTGCAACAGGAAGGCAATATTCCTCATGTAAACAACGTTACCGAGCAAACGATGAATGATGGAATGTTTAGGAGCTTTTTGCAGTTCATACAAAATCAGACGAGGGAGACTCATGTGCAT
This sequence comes from Panax notoginseng, assembly GCA_016801055.1. Classification (NCBI taxonomy): domain Eukaryota; kingdom Viridiplantae; phylum Streptophyta; class Magnoliopsida; order Apiales; family Araliaceae; genus Panax; species Panax notoginseng. Next base: position 65,185,688 of record CM029014.1, on the reverse strand, counting down.
AATACGGGCGGAAATGATAACAACGTGTGGTTTGTCACAGCCAAGCAGTTCAAAGAATTGGGACCACCAGAATTTAAGGGAAAGCCGGATCCGATCATGGCGGAAACGTGGGTCAAGCAAATTACCAAGATATTCGATGTCTTGGGATGCACGGAGGAATAGAAGGTTCCATTCACCAGCTTTATATTCCACGGTGAGGCAGACTACTGGTGGGAGTCTATGAAGCGTACCCAGCCTGACGCACTCAACATGTCCTGGGAAACATTTCAGAAACTGTTCAATGACAAGTACTTTCCTAAAAGTATTCGTCATATGAAGGAGGTGGAGTTTATTAGACTGGAACAAAATAACATGACGGTGTCCCAGTACGAGGCGAAGTTTACAGAGTTATCCAGGTTTGCACCTCATTTGGTCAAAAATGAGGAACGAATGACAAGGATGTTTCTGAGAGGTCTAGAACCCGAGATTCGGCAATATCTTATCTCTTATAAATTTTCTTAATATTTAGATGTTGTAAACAGGGCTCAATTATTAGAGAGAGATAATGAGTATGTACAATCGAGGGACCACAACCAGGGTCATACCGGTGGCAGCAGTCATCGAAGCAATGAAAACCAGCAGGGAGAAAAACATTCAGACAAAAGCGGTAACCACTCTGGTGGTAATCGTGGTCGTGATAATAGAAGGAGCGAGTCGGGAGGAGATTTCAAGAAGAGAAAGTACAACAATGATAACGTGAAGACGTCAGCACAAACATCAACTGCTTTTAGGAGAGGAGAACGAGCACCGGTAGTTTGTTACAAATGCGAGAAGGAGGGACACATCAGCCCAAACTGCCCACAACAGTTCAAGATATGTTATAACTGTGGAAAGAAAGGTCATATAGCTAAAGATTGTCTTGTTGCGAAACCAAGTTCAACGGGGATAGTGACTCCGAAGGTTGTTCCAGACAAGTCAAAATCAGTGTTTCCTGGAAGGGCGTTTGTCGTGACTACCCAAAACGCGAGGAACCCAAACGAGGTGATCACGGGTAAGCTAATCATAAACTCTTGCGAAGTTTATACCTTATTAGATATCGGTTCTACCCATTCTTTTATCTCTCCTGCTTGTGCTCAACGTTTAAACTTGACTCCAGAGAAATTAGACTTTGACCTATCTGTGGAGACTCCGTTAGGAAAAACTTTCATTACATCTACAGTTTATAAATCTTGCTTAATCCAAGTTGGCACAATCACATTACCTGTTGACCTTATCTCTTTAAAGATACTTACTTTTGATGTGATTTTAGGAATTAATTGGTTAACTACTCATTATGCCAAAATTGGCTGTTTTCGTAAAGTTGTTAGTTTTCATATTCCTAACCAACCTGTTATGCAAATTCAAGCAACCAAACCACTAAAATCAATATGTGTCATACCAAGCCATAAAGCCATTCGTTTATTGAAAAACGGATGTCAAGCTTTTATAACCCATGTTATGGACTTGAACAAAAACACGTCAGATTTGAATAATATTTCTGTTGTTAGTGAATTTCCTGACGTATTTCCTGAAGAACTTCCCGGTCTATCCCCAGAACGTGAAGTTGAATTCTTTATTGACCTTGAACCTGGTACAAAGCCCATTTCTAAAACCCCATATCGAATGGCTCCTATTGAACTTCAGGAGTTGAAGGTTCAACTACAGGAGTTGTTGGACATCAGTTTTATTCGTCCTAGTACATCTCCTTGGGGTGCTCCTGTGTTATTCGTAAAGAAGAAAGACGGGAGTATGCGACTTTGTATCGACTACTGAGAATTGAATCATGTCACTATCAAGAATAGGTATCCGCTACCTCGCATTGATGACCTATTTGACCAGTTGTAAGGAGCACAATTCTTTTCAAAGATCGATCTTCGTTATGGATATCATCAGCTGAAGATTAAAACTAAGGATATTCCAAAGACTGCCTTCAGAACTCGGTACGGGCATTATGAATTCTTAGTCATGTCTTTTGGATTGACTAATGCTCCTGCTGCCTTCATGGATATGATGAACCGTGTATTCAAAGAATATTTAGATCAGTTCATTGATGTCTTTATTGATGACATCCTCATCTATTCCAAAAGTCGTGAAGATCATGAGTGCCATTTGAAGCTGGTACTACAAAGGCTTCGTGAAAATAAGTTATATGCCAAATTGAAGAAATGCGAGTTCTGGCTTGAGAAAGTAGCATTCCTTGGGCACGTGGTGTCAAAACATAGAGTATCTGTCAACCCGACGAAGATTGAAGCCATACAAAGTTGGGAGCAACCGAAGTCGATGACCGAAGTACGTAGCTTTCTGGGCTTAGCTGGGTAATACCGGAGATTCATGGAAGGATTTTCTAGAATCGCTACTCCGTTAACTCAGCTGACTCGGAAGGATACAAAATTCGGTTGGAGCGAGGATTGTGAGAAGAGTTTTCAAGAACTTAAGAGGAGACTCATTTCGGCACCTGTTCTGACAATACCATCTGGTTCGGATGGATTTGTTATCTACAGCGATGCTTCAGGCAAAGGGTTAGGCTGTGTTCTCATGCAACATGGGAAAGTCATAGCTTATGCCTTGCGACAACTCAAAGAATATGAGAGGAATTATCCTACTCATGATTTGGAGTTGGCAGCAGTCGTTTTCGCGTTGAAGATTTGGAGACACTACCTGTATGGGGAGAAAGTGTAGATCTATACGGATCATAAAAGCCTCAAATATTTCTTCACCCAAAAGGAACTCAACATGCGGCAACGACATTGGCTTGAGCTGTTGAAAGATTATGATCATACCATCCAATATCATCCTGGAAAATCGAACGTAGTAGCTGACGCATTGAGTAGAAGAGCATATGCGGGTACGAGTGCAATGTTGTTAACACAAAGGCCCATTTTGTATGATTTACAAAGGATGGAGATAGAGATGAAGGCCCTAAGTACCCACATGATGATATCAAATATACGTGTAGAACCGACTTTAATCGATAAAGTTAAAGTTGCTCAAGCTACGGACATGGAGCTAATGCGTATGAAGAAGAAAGTGCAAGAAGGTGCTATTCCAGAAGCATGAATCGATGAAGAAGGAATACTTCGAGTCAACTCCAGACTTTGTGTTCCTAAAGATTTTGACTTGAAGCATAGAATCATGATGGAGGTACATAACACACCGTTTGCAATCCATCCTGGGAGTACCAAAATGTATCATGATCTTCGACATACATTTTGGTGGAGCAATATGAAAAGAGAGATCGTAGAGTTTATCTCGAGGTGTTTAACTTGTCAACGTGTAAAGGCAGAGCATCAAGTGCCAAAGGGTCCATTGCAACCACTTGAGATCCTGAAATGGAAGTGGGAACACATTACCATGGATTTCGTTATAGGTCTTCCCAAGGTTTCTCAAGACATAGATGTGATTTGGGTTATTGTTGATAGATTAACCAAGTCTGCTCATTTCTTGCCTATACGTGAGACTTATTACCTTGAACGTCTTGCTCGTATGTACGTGAATGAGATTGTGAGATTGCATGGCATGCCAGTATCCATAGTTTCAGATCGTGACCCAAGATTCACTTCACGATTTTGGGTTAGCTTGCAGAAAGTTATGGGCACGGATTTACGATTTAGTTCAGCATACCATCCTCAAACGGACGGGCAATCAGAGAGGACTATTCAAATCCTTGAATATCTCTTAAGACTCTGTGTTCTAGATTTCAAAGGAAGTTGGGATAAGTACTTGCCACTGGTGGAATTCTCCTACAACAACAGTTATCAGGCAAGTATAGGTATGGCTCCATTTGAAGCCTTGTATAGCAAAAGTGTCATTCTCCAGTATGCTAGGACGAGGTGGGTGAAGCAAAGTTGTTGGGACCAGAATTGGTACGCATAACTACAGAGAAGATCCAAACGATTCGACAATGTATACAAACGTAACAGGATCGACAAAAGAGTTATGCGGATCTTCATCGGAAGGATGTAGAATTTAGTATTCGGGATCATGTATTGTTACATGTTGCACCACGGAAAGGAGATACAAGATTTGGGAAGAGAGGAAAGCTCAATCCACGATTTGTTGGTCTATTTGAAATTCTTGACCGAATAGGAAATGTGGCATATCGACTCGCATTACCTCCAAGCATGTCTCGTGTTCATAATATTTTTCACATATCTGTGCTTCGTAAATATGTGAAAGACCCGAACCACATAATTGAGTTAGAAACAGACGAGATTGTCGAAGATTTAACGTACGAGGAGGTACCTGTTAAGATCTTGGATAGGAAATAGCATGTTCTACGCACGAAGGTTATACCACAAGTTAAGATTTTGTGGAGAAACCATGCTATTGAAGAAATGACCTGGGAGTTGGAATCAGAAATGAAAGCGAAGTATCCTCACCTTTTCGAAACACCAGGTACGTACGTCAATTTCGAGGACGAAATTTTATAAGGAAGGGAGGTTGTAAGACCCCAACTTATTAATAAATGAAATTAAATTTCCTCTATTTATTATTTTAAAATAGAAAGGGTTGATTTGATTAATGTGGTTAGTTATGCGTAAAATGCGCAAATATTTCAAATAAGCAAGTGGTTATAAAATATTCATTTTTGGTCGGTGAATATTCGTTTAGTCGTATTCTTGCTGTCGGAGAATATTCGTACGACGGCGCAGCCTTGTGTGGGCCCCATAATGGAAAGCGATTGGATGAAAAAAACGACAAGTATAAGTTATTTATAATTAGCAGCGTAGTTGTTACCGTAAATATTATTGGAATACCTGGTGGTTAAAATACAGTAGCACACGGTGTTGCACCAATTATTGATTCTTACGTAAGAAGGCACTACTCAATAATTGTTACAGTAGTTACTGTTTAATATTTTATTTTATTGATTCAATAATTGCTGCGTTGATATTTTATATTATTGTTGTTTTAATAATTGTTGTTGCACAGTATTTTCCATTATCAAATCAATAATTCATATTATTTGAATAATATTATTAGATAGCATTATTGACAATGTCTAGAAAGTTCTGTCTAAGGAGAGGTTTAGTCATCTAATTGCGCGGTAGTAAGGAGAAATCCTTATTAGAAAGTCCCCTCTTTCCTGGGAACGACCTGGTTGTCATAAATGTGATTCTGTAATATTATTTATGAATAATTAATTATTGATTCATATGATAAGGAAATATTTATTCTATGTGGATATAAATGTTGGATATATTTATTGTGGTTAAAAATGAAGGAGTTAATGTTGAGGTGTGTTATCAGTATTTTTATCGGAATGGAGGTATTAAAAATCAAATCAGGATTTTTGAGAAATATTACGAGGGTTATAATGTAAGACCCCAACTTTTATAAATAAAGACGAATTTTCTATAAATATCATTTTTGAATATTATGGAGTTAATTTGATATAATGTTATAGTTGTGGGTAATATTTATAAATTTTGCAAAGTACGCAAGTTGTTATATAATATTCGATTGGTCGGGGAATATTCGTTTTAACAGAAAATATTCGTACAACGGCACAATCATTGGTGGACCCCACAACGGAATTATTGTCAGATTGAGAAAACGACAAAAATATTTTATTAAAAATAACGGCGAAAGTTTTACCATTGATACTGTTGAACTACTCTGTAGTAAAAGTATAGTAATACGTATGGTTGCATAGTAGCACACGGTATTGATTATTAATGCTTATGTGAGAAGCCACTCAGTTTGATTCAATTATTGTCAGTTAATAATATGAATTATTTAGCGATAATGACATTTTATTTTATTCGTATTATTAACGTAATAAAATAGAAACATCTTTTTATATAAAACAGAATACTTTATTAAAGTTATTCTATAAATAGAATATATTATATTTTATTTAAAAGATTTTTCTTTAAATATGGACCGTCAGATTAAAGTAATCAATCTGGACCGTTCATGGATTAGTTACTATGCATTCTATTTTTCTATAAATAGCAGCTCATTCCTTCATTATTTCTTACGAATTCACTGAACTCTAGAGAGAGAAACTATAGAGAGAGAGAAGAAAAGTATTATGCTACTTAACTACTTCCTTATTTCAGCTCTTCTTTAAAATGGTAAGGGGTGTTATTCTTTCTTATTCATGAAGAGAACTGTTGTTATTCCATTTTTTATTATTCTGTTGGAATAACCTGTATACGCGGTCTACCCTATACTTGGTGACATTCTTCTGTTATTCTGTTGGAACATCCTGTCTGTGTGTTTTACACCGGACCTGGTTCCGTCTTGTTATTATTCTGTTGGAACATCTTGTCTGTGTGTTTTACACCGGACCTGGTTTCGTCTTGTTATTATTCTGTTGGAACATCCTGTCTGTGTGTTTTACACCGGACCTGGTTCCATTATTTATTATTATTATGTCGGAATATCCTGTATGTGCGTTTACGCCGGACCTGGTTCCATTGTTTATTATTATGTCGGAATATCATGTCTGTGCGTTTACGCCGGACCTGGTTCCATTATTTATTATTCTGTTAGAATAACCTATCTGTGCGGTCTATCGCATGCATGGTGATTTTTTTTGTTATTCCATTCGTTATTATACTCAGTTGGTTAAGTTTTAACTTCTATACTCCATGAAATTAGTGAAATATCCTTGATAATTGCGGTTCATCCAGTATCTTTTCATGAAAATATTCTTCTAAGTATTCTTGAATTTTACTCCACAAAACAGTATCATGTTGACAATTTGGACGTTGTTAATTCTTGGATAAGTTAATTCTTGAACTTATTTTATTGAATTCTTATATCATTGTCATCATCCTCATGTTTATAAAATGTTGAAAGTCATATGTGGCCTGTAGTGCATAGATGGACTTAGTATGATTATGACCAGGGATTATTCGGTATAATCATGACCGTAATGTTACAAATGATGTTGTAAAAGTTCTCATTGGCCCGTAGTGCATTGATGGACAGTTATTGGCATGATCATGACCATTAATGAATACACGAATATCCTTGGCCGTAGTGCATAGGTGATTCGATGATGTGGATTATTTTATTAAGCTGAGTCTCAGCGATAACAGTGTTGAAAAACCTTTTAAATCATAGAAGATAGTAGATTTTATTTTCTACTTGACTCTTTTAATGGATTTCTTGTTCCGCTGCAGTTAAACTTGATGTTTGTTATATTTTATCAGTTTAACACTGTTTAAGGCTAATGATAATTTATTCTGCATTATCTTAGTCATAATATTTCTTACTGGGCTAGTTGAGCTCACCCTTTCTTTCACTGTTCTCTTCAGGACATGAGAATATAGCTGGGACGAGTCGAGGAACAGAGTGATGGACCAGATGATAGTATTAGTAGTTCTCACTATTCTATGTAATAGTGTGATAATAATTGTAATGAGGACTCCTTTTGAGTATAGATACTCTCTAGAAGATAATATTTGTATTCAAACTCACAGTTTATATTTTGTCGTATTGTGCACGACAGTTGTATTAGTAAGTTGTATTTGAATTCTGTACCATGTATCTGGCGACCCAAGATGGGTGATGTATACTTATTTTTGGGGGCGTCACATATAATTTTTAATTCGACCGTTGGATCGTGATAATTTTTGGATATGTTATTCATATATAAGTTGAGTATATGTCCACAAATTTTGAACCGTTAAAAATGAACGTATGATTTGTTATGAATTTTACGAGATGCTGGTTCAGAAATTGTAGAAGTTGCAAAATTTGTCATTTTGGCGGAAAATTCTAGAATTGGTGGGCCCCACTTTTGTTTGGTGAAAATATGCTGAGATTTTTATTCAAATGTGGTGGGTGGGAATAGTAGCAGGTAAAGCCATCACGTTGCAGGTTAAGTCTGCTTCGGCGTGCTAACATTTTCCTATAAATAGAGGGCTAAGTTAGAATTGAAAATCACACCAGAAACAAGTTTTCTCTCTTTCTCTCTCTAGATTATTGAGTGTATTTTGGAAGTATTTAGATACTTTGTGAGTTTCTATTCATCAGTACAAGTTTCCTTCAGCCTTATACCGATATTCCGATCAGAAGTACTGATATTTTGAGGTAAGGTATATTATTTTCTTCTTAAATGATATTTTTTTCTTCAATATCATTATGCTGAAATATTGATATGAGTTTTTTTTATCAAATTTGGAACTTTTTGTGTCGGGGTTACTATTCACGTATACAGCACTATTCACGTATACGGCACTAATCACCGAAAAATAAAATTTTCCCTTTTTGTCCAAGATGTCTATTATTGTTACTATCTTTGATTGTATCCATGTTTTGATCTTTATTTTTGAATTCTACTTCACAATTGATTATTATAAAGTATTATTGATCTTGGATAAACTGTTATACGAATCCCTACTATTTGTCCTTCTGTCTCACTGGATTCGTTTTCTTTAAGATATTTTTCATCATCCTCAGTCCTAAATGATGATATTACTGAATATCTTTGGCATGTAGCGCAAAGATGTATGATTACCTGATGAATATCTTTGGCCTGTAGTGCAAAGATGAACAGGTGTTGAGATGAACATGAATGACTGGTGATACAAATGAATATCTTTAGCCTGTAGTGCAAAGATGAATATTTGGTTAAAGATGATTATTAATTGATGTTACAAGGATAAAATATTGATGATGGACTTATAAATCTTAGAAGATAGTAGAATTCATTCTCTACTTGACTCTTCTAATGGTTTGTTGTTTTCGCTACAGTTGTTGATCTAAAACTTGTTGTCGATTATATTCTATCAGATTTTTCCCTGTTGAATATTAATGATAATTTTTTTTTATATTATCTTAGTCATAATATTCTTTACTGGGCTAGTTGAGCTCACCCTTTTCTTTTTTGTTCCATTTTTCTTCTCAGGAGGTGAGAATATAGCAGGATCTAGTCGGGGTATGGAGTGATGGTTCTAGAAAGATGTTTTAGCAGTCCTCACTATTTTTATAAAATAGTGTTTGAATAATTATAATGAGGACTTATTTGAGTGTGGATATTGTCTAGAAGACAATATTTGTATTTAAACTCACAGTATGTGTTGTCGTATTTTGCACGACAATTGTATTATTGAAGTTGTAGTTTGCTTTTTGTACCATGTATTTGGCGACTCGAAATGAGTGTTGTATACCTATTTTGGGGGCGTCACAGTAATTGCTGCATCATATCTCTCATATTATTGATTTAATTGTTGTCACAGTATCATCTGCATAATGTTATATAATTAAATCAATAATTGAGACGACAAAGTTATTCATATTATTATTTGTAATATTGACAATGTCTAGAAGTTCTGTCAAGGAGAGATTAGACAATCTTATTGCGCGCCAATAGGGAGAAATCCTTATCGGAAAGCCCACTCTTTCCTAAGAACGACCTAGTTGTTAAATATTGTGAGTTATAATATTAATGATGAATAAGTTCGTTTTGATTAAAGATAAAATTGATAGTTCCATTGTGTGGGAACTGTTAGTGTTTATGGAAATCGACATTTATTTCGATAATAATTAATGTCTGGAGGTTATATTGACCAATCGGGTAATTCACCGGATATATGAGCAATTAATTGCTATTAATTCACATGCTTATAACTATGTGTTCACATGTGTGTACTATTGATTCACATGATTTACTATTAGGGGAGTTGGTGCAAGATTGATAATACTTGCATTACTACATTAAAAATGGAGGTATAGATGAAGGTACTATACTATAATTAATTTTTTCACGTGTTTAGAACTATTAAGTCACATTATTTACTATTGATTTACATGATTTACTATTAGTGAAGGTGGAGCAAGTTTGATAATACTTGCAGGACTAAATTAAAAATGAAGAAAAAGAGGAAGGTATTATACTGTAATATTTTGAGCCCCAAAATGTGCAATTATTGAAACTATATTTTCCTATAAATATAAGCTCATTCTTCCTTCATTTCTCACCAATTCACTAAAGCTTTAGAGCAATTATTATAGAGAGAAAGAAGAAGAGAAGTCTGCTACCTCACTATTCCAGTATCCAGTTTCTTCTAAGGTAAGGGATATTATTATTATAGTAAGGGGTATTATTCTTTCGTATTCATGAAGAGAGCTTCTGTTATTCCATTCTTTATTATTATGTTGGAATAACCTGTCTATGAGAAGTACCGCATACATGGTGAAATTCTTCTGTTATTCCATTCTTTATTATTATGTTGGAATAACCTGTCTATGCGAAGTACCGCATACATGGTGAAATTATTCTGTTATTCCATTCTTTATTATTCTGTTGGAATATCCTGTTTGTGCGGATTATGCATGACCTGGTTCCATTCTTTATTATTCTGTTGAAATATCCTGTTTGTGCGTATTACGCATGACCTGGTTCCATTATTTATTATTATGTTGGAATAACCTGTATGTGCGGTCTATCGCATGCCTGGTGAATTCTTCTGTTATTCCATTCTTTATTATTCTGTTGGAATAACCTGTCTATATGGATTACCGCATGCATGGTGAATGACCTTTCGTATTCATTCTTTATTAAATTGTGGAAATGATCTGTCTACGTGGATTACCGCATGGCGGATAAAAATCCATTTACAATTTCGTATATTCTATTATACTCGTATGAGATATCATTTCTTTTGTACTAGTCATGAAATATCATTTTATTTGGTATTTTATTTACGAGTTACTATTCACGGGTTACTATTCACCCGATTACTATTCACTCTAGTATTATTCACTCGGGTATTCGGGACACTTTTCGTGTCGGAGTACTATTCATGAGTTACTATTCACAGGTTATTATTCACCTAAATTACTATTCACCCGAATATTATTCACTCGGGTATTTGGGATACTTTTCATGTTGGGGTACTATTCACGATGTACTATTCCCAAAGTACTATTTACGGGATACTACTTACGGGGTACTATTTACCCAAAAAATATATTTCTTTTCTGTCAAAATTATTTTTGGTACATGAATATTATTCTTGAATTTTACTCCACAAAGCAGTATCATGTTGACAATTTGGACGTAATTGATTTCGAGATAAATTAAATTATAAATCTTTAAAATCTATCCTTGAACTTGTTTTATTGAATTATTATGTCATTGTCATCATCCTCATGCTTCTATTGTGATGAAAGTCATCTTTGGCTTATGTGCAGAGATGGACTTGGTATGATTATGACCAGGGATTATTCGGTATAATCATGACCGTAATGTGATGAATGATGTGGTGAAAGTCCTCATTGGCTTGTAGTTCATTGGTGGACAGTTGTTGGTATGATTATGACCAGGGATTATTCGGTATAATCATGACCATTGATGATTACATGAATATCCTTGGCCGTGGTGCAGGGTTGATTTGATTTTATTTATTAAGCTGAGTCTCACCGATAAAGTTGATAAAAAACTTTTTAAATCATAGAAGATAGTAGATTTTATGCTCTACTTGACTCTTCTAATGGATTGCTTATTCCGCTGCAGTTTTTGATCTAAAACTTGTTGTCTATTATATTCTATCAGTTATTATACTGTTGAAGGCTAAGGATAATTTATTCTGCATTGTCTTAGTCATAATATTTCTTATTGGGGTAGTTGAGCTCACCCTTTCTTTCATTGTTCTATTCAGGAAATGAGAATATAGTTGGGACGAGTCGGGGAATGGAGTGATGGTCCAAGATAAATGGCTTTAGTAGTCCTCATTATTCTGTGAAATAGTATGACAATAAATGTAATGAGGACTCCATTAAGTGTGGATATTGTCTAGAAGGCAATATTCTTATTAAAACTCTTAGATTATGTTTGTCGTATTTTACACGACTGTTGTATAATTAAGTTGTATTTGAATTTTGAACCATGTATCTGGCGACCCAAGATGGGTGATGTATACCTATTTTGGGGGCGTCACACTAAGGGTTTGACAAGTTACTACATTGCTATTAATATTACAAGGCTATTGACCAAATTGCCCTTTTGTGAATTATTGAAGCTAACTTGTTTGATTTGCAAACACTTTAGTTGGTGAGCTAATCCAACAACCCCACATGCTCAATAACTCTAGCCATCAGCCATTTCAGCAGCCAAATTCATTGCACACAAGTGTTATAAATAGATTGGAAGAGAGAGAAATTACAATTGTTAGCTCATTTGATCACAATACCCATCCAAGTCCCTCTCTCTCTCTCTAACCTACGAAATATAGTAGTATATCAGCTCACAATTCAAGCCCCACGAATTCCTTAACAAATCAGAAAGCCTAAAATCAGAAATCGTTCATCGAAGGTATAAACCCTAACTTGAAAATCTGACTTTTGATCTGTTGTTAGATCTTAGATTTCAATGTTTAAACATGTTATATATAGTCTATTTTAGTGATCTGGGTTGGCACATGCTAGATCCATAACATTAATATGCTTAAAATCAAGTTTTAAAAAAATTTGGAAATTTTTTTTTTGTTATCTGACAACAAATGTCAGGCCTTATATCTTTGTGATCTTTAATGATTTTTGTGTTTTGAAAGTTTGTAGTTGTAGTCTATTATGTGCTCTTTGATCTGAATCAAGAATCAGGCTTATATCGAGTTTATATTGCAAGATAATCGTGGTCAAAAGCCGTTGACCGGCCATGACTGGGCGTTTCTGGGTAACCCAGAAACTGCCCAGAACCGGCCTGACAACGGTTTAAATCATCTGGATCTGTCAGTGTGTTGATGTTTTGGTTCTGTTGTTGTATCTAAGTTGTAGTCTGGTATTTGAACTCCATGTTTATGCCTTAAAATCTCCTTAACATTAAACGAATCAATTTTAGTGGCTGGTCAAAGTACGTAGCATGATCACGAATCCGGTTTTCTGGGTAACCCAAAAAACCTATGAACATGGTTTCTGACAGGCTTTGACTGGCATGGATCTACTTGTTGTGATGCTGTTAGACTTGTTTTATGTAATGAATATGTTCCTTGACATGCTGGCTACAACCTGGAAGTCTTAAATCAAATACACATTAGCAGGATTTCAAATTGTAGAAGCCCAAATATGAACAGTCGAACTGTTCTTCATTTCTGGGCAAACCCAGAAATGAAGAACAGCTCTGACAGCTTGTTCATGAGCCTAGAGTTTGCATTTAGTACATGTTTTGACCGTGTTTGTTGCTATATCTTGTAGTATTACAGTAGTACTATAATATCAAACCATTATCTTGACCAGATAACATTAAGATCAAGGTTTAAATCGTGGTAAATGTAGCACCCTCGATAACTGACATGAATATTCTGGGATTGATGAAGAACACCTATAGCGACGGTTCTGCCGCTATAGGCAGTCTTTAGCGACACTTTATTACAAAATTAATTATTTTTATTAAATAATTAGTAATAAATAGTTTTAAATTTTAAAAATACATAATAAATTATTAAAAATTATTTTAAAGTCCGAAAATTAGTTTTTAAGTATATTTCATGAATATTTAATACTTTTTAAATATTAATGGTATTTAATTTATTTAATTATAATATTAAATAAATTAGTTAAAAATGATATTAATACTTGAAAAATTATTTAACATTATATTATGATATAAGAAAATATTTTAAGTTATTTTTAATGACTTTTAATATTTTGTGATGAAATTCATTAATAAATTAATACTAATGATAATTAAGTTATTTAGTAAATGAATTAAATAAATTAATTAAAAATAATTTTATTATATTAAAAATCATTTTAAATAATAATAAGGTATTTAAAAATATTTTAAGTTATAAAATATAACTTTCAATATTTAAAGGTAAATTTTATTAATTAATTTAATATTAATGATATTAGAATTATTTAATAATTATATTAAATAAATTAGTTTAAAAATAATTTTAATATTATAAAAATTATTTTAAATGAAAATAAAGTGTTTAAAGATATTTTAAGTTATAAAATATAACTTTTAATATTTAAAGGATAATTTCATTAATAAATTAATGTTAAGGATATTAATTTAATATTAATGATATTAAATTTATTTAATAATTATATTAAATAAATAGTTTTAAAATGGTTTTATTAATTTAAAAATCATTTAAAAAGAATAGAAATGAATTAAAAATATTTTGAGTTATACTTAATGACTTTTAATATTTTGAGTAATAGTACATTAATATTTTAATATTAAGGGTAATTATTTAAAAATAATTTTAAATATTTTAAAAATCATTTAAGGGTAATATTAATACTTTAAAAATATTTTGAGTTATTATAAATAACTTTAATATTTTGACAATGGCTTCATATATAGTTTAATATTAATTAAATGTTAATGATAATATAATTGTTTAATACTTAAATCATTTAATAATGATCCGGAGTTTGAAAATTTATGATAAATTATAATAAATGTTTAAAAATTGTTATAAGTCATTTAAAAATAATATAACTGATACTTACAGATATTGAACTTCAGGATAGAGTCTTAGACTCGATAATTACCCGATAAAGCCGTCGATACACCGACATGTTTCAGAAATTGATCTGGATTTAGATATTTTGACTGTATTAATATTTATTTGTGACTCAATGACATTGAATATGTGTGACAATGTGATTAGGTTATGTGCTGACTGCACAAAGCAGTATTATGTGTTATGATATGTTATTCTAATCAGTAAAATGATCTTATTACTTATAGGTTGTTATACAAAAGATAAAAACTAAGTTGCGTATTGTAAGCAGCAGACCAGGCAAGTATCCTACATTTGCATTTTCTTTATGCAATGGACATGAGTAAAAAAGTTTCAGAATTATATTATTATTGTACCAGATTTTTAACCCTGTTGTTATATATATTATATCTGATCATTGATTATCAACATGGTATTATATTATTATTCAGATATTTATTCTGTTCGTTAATTTTTAATTGTGGTTATACAAGTGTCCCCACTTTGATAATCATTGTATTTAATTACATGTTGATATATATATATATATATATATATATATATATATATATATATATATATATATATATATATATATATATATATATATATACCTATTGATTGCCAGTATGTATACATTAAGTAAAAGTCGTCTAAGTTAATTGATCAGCTAGACACAGATTTAGAAATATCGTTGAATATGATAAAAGCTTTTTGTATCCAATCAAATTGTTTTGGTTCGGATTCCCGATTAAGTATGAACATCCCGAACATGGGAAAAATTTTATGCACCCAAGGCGGACAGAGTGAACGATAATATTGTTCTTGCATGTAGTATTGATCAATACAGGACATAACGGGCTGAACACCCCCCGTGCCCGTAAGTTATGACGCTTTGCGGATGAAGTTCTGCTAAACCTCTTCGAAAATTGAAAATAATGTTCATAGTATATCACCTTAACCCTACTTATAGTCAGTACGTAGTTTCAAAAATTTGATAGAGAGTTGTTATGCTATTATTATCGATTCAGATTGCTTCACAACTATTGATTTGTTGTAGAAGGGTAGTACAAAGAAAATATTTAATCCTTTCAGCTAATATTTATAATAGTTGTTACTTGCTGGGCACTCAAATGCTCATCCTTGCTTAATTTAAATATTTTCAGCTAAGTGTGAACAACCAGAAGGCTCATGCAGAAACAAAGGAAAAGGAAAGCAAACATAATAAGATTTATGGTATTCTATGTAATAGTTTGACTCTATTAGGATAAGAATGATATGTGTGTATATATATATATATATATATATATATATATATATATATATATATATATATATTAAGTATCATGTATTGTAATGTTTAAAGGTCGCGTACCTGGGAGAAGACTCTGATGCATATGTAAATTAAGTTTGATATCTATATTATTGTTATTATTATTAGTATTATTCCACTTATACAAATGGTATCGTGAAGCACCGAGTTCGGGTTACAAGTACCCCGATTTGGGGGTTTTACAGGTTGGTATCAGAGCTTAGGGTTAGAAACCTTAGGTGGGATAGACCTTAGGCTATAACCTTAGAACAGAGGAAAACGTTGAAAATACAAATAACTCATATAGAGTTTAAAAGGAGATGAATTGGATAAATTTATCGTCAAACAAAATAAAAGATAACTTATATAAAACTATTATTTGCTGTGTGTATATACTATATGCTAATCAGAATAATTTATGTGTGTAGATGTCTGGTGGAAAAGGCTTGTTAGATGCTTATAGCATGAAGAAGGATCAAATCCATACACCCGAGCTAATATCGAAGCCAATAGCTGAAATAAAGGCTCACGATGAAAATAATTCTGACGAGGTGGTTATTTTGGAAAATGTAGTACCAGATCCGAAGATAGTGGAGCTGACAGATAGTGATTCGGACACTAAAGTTGAAGCTGATCAAGCATCAACGGAGGTGCAGGATCTAAGGAACAAGGCTTCTTCTCTGGAAAAGCTGTAGGAAATAGAAAAGCTACTAAATAGTCAGTTGCGAAAAGCCTTACTAAAATAATGGAAGAACAAGATAAGCTTAAAATTTAAATTGATCAGATGGGAGCCACAAGCAACACATCGTGTGTAGCTCCGAGCAATAAGGGAAAAAGAAAGATAAAAGACCATGACTTAGAAAAATCCGATAAGAAGAAAAGGAAAAGAATATGTTACATTTGCGGCTATGAGGGACATACCACTCTGTATTATCCCGACTATAAACCGGGTGCATGTTTTATCTATGGGATAGAAGGTCATCAAGCGAAAGGTTATCCAAGAAAAAGGCGTAGTAAATAGGTAATACAAGTTCTGTTGTGTAGGTCTGTTTAATGTAATATATATGATAAGTATGTCTGTGTAATGTAATGTTTTCAACTTTTGTATTAATCAAGGATGTAAATCCCGACTTTTGTAGTCACAAAGGGATAGCTGATATATAAAGCAGTATGTGTTATGCTATGTAAAGTATTCGCTAAATGAATATGAATCTATGTTTGAGTAATGAAATAAGTTTAATATATTAAACTTATGTGATAAGGTTTAGAATGTAAGTTAATAAAGAATAAATTATGTTTTATTTAATCATATAATGCCGCCAAGACGTTAAACTCGAAACCAAAGGGCAGAAAAATCTGTCAACAACGTTGAGGGACAACAACAAGCAGACCCGATGCAGCACTTTGCAAACATGGTAGCACAAGCTATGCAACAAGGATTGCCAGCCGCAGGGAACCAGCCGGATAATCGCTTGGCAAACTTTAAAGACTTTAAGGCTGTAGGACCTCCAGAATTTAGAGGTACAACTGACCATATTGAAGCCCAAACTTGGGTTAAAGAGATTGAAAAGGCGTTTGTGATAGCTAGGGTAGCTGAGGGGCAAAAGACCGCTTTTGCCACATATATGATGAAAGGTGAGGCAAACTTTTGGTGGAAAGAAAATCAGGCGAGGGCAGGAGAAGGAATAGTTACTTGGAATAGGTTTAAAACTTTGTTTTTCAAAAATTATTTTTCAATTAGTATGCAGGCTAGGATGGAGGTGAAATTTTTAGAGTTGTAGCAGGAGAATATGACTGTTGTGGAGTATGTCGCGAAGTTCAATAAGTTGGCTAGGTTCGCTCCGCATCAAGTTGATACGGAGGATAAGAAAGCGAGAAGGTTTGAGCTGGGATTAAAATCCTGGCTCTATAACAAGGTGGTGGTGTTGCAGATTTCTACATTTGCAGCACTCATAGAAAAGGTTATAATAGCTGAGGAGGGGAGTGAGGCCATGAGCCTCTACAACAAGGAGAGAAAGAACAAGGGTAAGATCGAAGGAGCTGGGAAGGTAGAAATTAATAGTGGAAGTAAAAGTGGTAGTAGCAAGAGGAAGGGGAACTATTTTGGCAATGTCCAGGTGAAACAAGAAGGTGTTAAGAAGCTGTACAGTGTAAGACTTGTGAAAAGAACCACTCTGGGGAATGTCTGAAGGGGAAGTTTGTATGCTACAACTGCGGGCAGGAGGGCCATATCTCTCCCAACTATCCTAATCCTAGGATAAACAGTGGGTGTTTTCTATGCGGGCCGACTGAGCATAAGGTGAAGGATTGTCCGAAAAGAAGGATGGAGGTAGGAAGTGTGACTACTGGCAAGGGTAGCGAGACTTTAGCAATCACAGGACCAACGTCATCACACAAGCCAATGAAATCAACATCACGGGTCTTCAACATGACGGTCTAGGATACGGTGGCAGCTGGTAATGGAACTCCAGGTATTATTCGTATAACTTTTATTTTCTTATACATGATTTTTTTATATATAGTAAATTATTTTATAAAGGAATTTTGAAGGAGGAATTTGATTTCTTTTAGAAATCAAATTTTTTCGTTTAATCAGATAAACAAGCTTTATGTGAATAATTAAAGATCAGTTCGATCAAAGTTGGTCGAGATCTACTTGCGAAGATTATGTGTGCTATGTACCCTTGTATGTATAGGTTTTAAAACGGTGATTCCGGGGATGGAATCTTTATAAGGGAGGGTGAATGTAACAACCCGATATTTTCTATATAATTAAATCAGAAATTTTGCGTATAATTTTTTTTTTAATTTTAAAGATGAGGATTTGTACAAGATAAAGTATATATGTATTTATGTGATAAATAAAAATATATTTATTACATGAATAATTAAAAATAATTTTATTTCAGAATTATTGATTATTATAAACTATATTCTTATAATAATTAATTTTATAGTAGAAATGTTTTTATTAATTATTTTCTATGAAAATATAATTATATATTATTTAACTAATATATGAAAAGATTTTTATAATAATTATAATAATTATTTTATTATATGAATTTTTGTACAGATTATTAAGTTAATTATTTTAACTTAATTAATAATATTAAATATGAAAGATAATTCAGATATGGAATCCAAACCCTAATTTTAGATTTTAATCAAGGTATGAGAATAATAATATAATATTAATTATATTTTGATTTCTCAGTGCTATAAATATGTACTGTATATATGTGTGGACTGATTTTGGTTGGTCAATTATATTGCATGATGACCAAACCCTAACATTAATTTGTTTAATCCTATATTTTAAACTCATTTATGAGTACGAGACTATTATATAACTGTGTTATATGATTTATGTTGTATATTATATAATTTTATGATTAATTAGGAAAAACCCTAATTGTTGGAAACCCTAATCGTGAAATTAGAAACCCTAATTTTCTAATTGAAAATCCTAAATACTTAGAAACCCTAATTTTTATATTAGGTAACTCTAATTAGTAATTATAAAATCTAATTACTAATTGTAAACCCTAATTGCAAAATTTAGCAAGCTTAATTATAATTAGTAAATATTTAAACCTAAATTTTTTATTTTAAGTAATTAGTAACCCTAATTGATTGGGTAACCCTAATTACTAATTTTAACCCTAATGTTTCTGTATAATGTAATTAGACAATATAATGTAATTAGGAAACCTAATCTACTTAGGACACCCTAATTTGAAAAAATTTTAGAAACTAAAATTTTATTTTTGGCTTAATTAGAAATCTTACAATTTTTCTACTAAACCTTAGGGTTAAACCGTAAGGGTTTGCCAAGTTACTACATTGCCATCAATATTACAAGGCTATTGACTAAAATGCCCTTTTGTGAATTATTAAAGCTAACTTGTTAGATTTGCAAACACTTTAGTTGGTGAGCTAATCCAACAACCCCACATGCTTAATAACTCCAGCCATCAGCCATTTCAGTAGCCAAATTCATTGGACACAAGTGTTATAAATAGATTGGAAGAGAGAAATTACAATTGTTAGCTCATTTGATCACAATACCCATCCAAGTCCCTCTCTCTCTCTAACCTACGAAATATAGTAGCATATCAGCTCACAATTCAAGCCCCACGAATTCCTTAACAAATCAGAAAGCCTAGAATCAGAAATCGTTCATAGAAGGTATAAACCCTAACTTGAAAATTTAACTTTTGATCTGTTGTTAGATCTTAGGTTTCAATGTTTAAACATGTTATATGTAGTCTATTTTAGTGATTTGGGTTGGCACATGCTAGACCCATAACATTAATATGCTCAAAATCTAGTTTTAAAAAAATTTGGAAATTTTTTTTGTGTTGTCTGACAACGAATGTCAGGCCTTATATCTCTGTGATCTTTAATGATTTTTGTGTTTTGAAAGTTTATAGTTGTAGTCTGTTATGTGCTCTTTGATCTGGATCAAGAATTAGGCTTATATCAATTTTATATTGCAAGATAATTGTGGTCAAAAGTCGTTGACCGACCATGACTGGGCGTTTCTGGGTAACCCAGAAACTGCCCAGAACCGGCCTGACAACGTTTTAAATCGTCTGGATCTGTTAGTGTGTTGATGTTTTGGTTTTGTTGTTGTATCTAAGTTGTAGTCTGGTATTTGAACTCCATGTTTATGCCTTAAAATCTCCTTAATATTAAACGAAACGATTTTAGTGGCTGATCAAAGTAGGTAGCATGATCACGGATCCGATTTTCTGGGTAACCCAGAAAACCTATGAACATGGTTTCTGACTGGCTTTGACTGGCATGGATCTACTTGTTGTGATGTTGTTAGACTTGTTTTATGTAATGAATATGTTCCTTGACATGCTGGCTACAACCTGGAAGTCTTAAATCAAATAAACATTAGTAGGATTTCAAGTTGTGGAAGCCCAAATATGAACAGTCGAACTGTTCTTCATTTCTGGGCAAACCCAGAAATGAAGAACAGCTCTGACAGCTTGTTCATGAGCTTAGATCTTGCATTTGGCACATGTTTTGACCCTGTTTGTTGTTATATCTTGTAGTATTACAGTAGTACTATAACATCAAATCATTATCTTGACCGGATAACATTAAGATCAAGGTTTAAATCGTGGTCAAAGTAGCACCCTCGATAACTGACATGAATATTCTGGGATTGATGAAAAACACCTATAGCGACGGTTCTGTCACTATTGGCAATCTTTAGCGACACTTTATTACAAAATTAATTACTTTTATTAAATAATTAGTATTAAATAGTTTTAAATTATTAAAAATACATAATAAATTAATAAAAATCATTTTTAAGTCCTAAAATTAGTTTTTAATTATTTTAAGTATATTTCATAAATATTTAATATTTTTGAAATATTAATGATATTTAATTTATTTAATTATAATATTAAATAAATTAGTTAAAAATAATTTTAATACTTGAAAAATTATTTAAAATTATATTATGATATAAGAAAATATTTTAAGTTATTTTTAATGACTTTTAATATTTTGTGATGAAATTCATTAATAAATTAATATTAATGATAATTAAGTTATTTAGTAAATGAATTAAATAAATTAATTAAAAATGATTTTATTATATTAAAAATCATTTTAAATAATAATAATGTATTTAAAAATATTTTAATTATAAAATATAACTTTCAATATTTAAAGGTAAATTTCATTAATTAATTTAATATTAATGATATTAGAATTATTTAATAATTATTATAAATAAATTAGTTTTAAAATGATTTTAATATTATAAAAATTATTTTAAATGAAAATAAAGTGTTTAAAGATATTTTAAGTTATAAAATATAACTTTTAATATTTAAAGGATAATTTCATTAATAAGTTAATGTTAAGGATATTAATTTAATATTAATGATATTAAATTTATTTAATAATTATATTAAATAAATAGTTTTAAAATGGTTTTATTAATTTAAAAATCATTTAAAAAGGATAGAAATGAATTAAAAATATTTTGAGTTATACTTAATGACTTTTAATATTTTGAGTAATAGTACATTAATATTTTAATATTAAGGGTAATTTTTTAAAAATAATTTTAAATATTTTAAAAATCATTTAAGGGTAATATTAATACTTTAAAAATATTTTGAGTTATTATAAATAACTTTAATATTTTGGCAATGGCTTCATTAATAGTTTAATATTAATTAAATGTTAATGATAATATAATTGTTTAATACTTAAATCATTTAATAATGATCCGGAGTTTGAAAATTTATGATAAATTATAATAAATGTTTAAAAATTGTTATAAGTCATTTAAAAATAATATAACTGATACTTACAGATATTGAACTTCAGGATAGAGTCTTAGACTCGATAATTACCCGATAAAGCCGTCGATACACCGACATGTTTCAGAAATTGATCTGGATTTAGATATTTTGACTGTATTAATATTTATTTGTGACTCAATGACTGTTGAATATGTGTGACAATGTGATTAGGTTATGTGCTGACTGCACAAAGCAGTATTATGTGTTACGATATGTTATTCTAATCAGTAAAATGATCTTATTACTTATAGGTTGTTATACAAAAGATAAAAACTAAGTTGCGTATTGTAAGCAGCAGACCAGGCAAGTATCCTACATTTGCATTTTCTTTATGCAATGGACATGAGTAAAAAAGTTTCAGAATTATATTATTATTGTACCAGATTTTTAACCCTGTTGTTATATATATTATATCTGATCATTGATTATCAACATGGTATTATATTATTATTCAGATATTTATTCTGTTCGTTAATTTTTAATTGTGGTTATACAAGTGTCCCCACTTTGATAATCATTGTATTTAATTACATGTTGATATATATATATATATATATACCTATTGATTGCCAGTATGTATACATTAAGTAAAAGTCGTCTAAGTTAATTGATCAGCTAGACATAGATTTAGAAACATCGTTGAATATGATAAAACCTTTTTGTATCCAATCAAATTATTTTAGTTCGAATTCCCGAATAAGTATGAACATCCCGAACATGGGAAAACTTTTATGCGCCCAAGGCGGACAGAGTGAACGATAATATCGCTCTTGCATGTAGTATTGATCAATACAGGGCATAACAGGATGACCCCCCCCCCCCCCCCCGTGCCCGTAAGTTATGACGCTTTGTGGATGAAGTTCTGCTAAACCTATTCAAAAATTGAAAACAATATTCATAGTATTTCACCTTAACCCTACATATAGTCAGTACATAGTTTCAAAAATTTGATAGAGAGTTGTTATGTTATTATTATCGATTCAGATTACTTCACAACTATTGATTTGTTGTAGAATAGTAGTACAAAGAAAACATTTAATCCTTTCAGCTAATATTTATAATGGTTGTTACTTGCTGGGCATTCAAATGCTCATCCTTGCTTAATTTAAATGTTTTCAGCTAAGTGTGAACAACTAGAAGGCTCATATAGAAACAAAGGAAAAGGAAAGCAAACAGAATAAGATTTATGGTATTCTATGCAATAGTTTTACTCTATTAGGATAAGAATGATATATGTATGTATGTATATATATATATATATATATATATATATATATATATATATATATATATATATATATATATATATATATATATATATATATATTAAGTATCATGTATTGTAATGAATATTTAAAGGTCGCGTACCTGAGAGAAGACTCTGATGCATATGTAAATTAAGTTTGATATATATATTATTGTTATTATTATTAGTATTATTCCGCTTATAGAAATGGTATCATGAAGCACCGTGTTTGGGTTGCAAGTACCTGAATTTGGGGGCTTTACATGCAGTAGATAGGCTTCAACAGAATCGTAGTCTGTCAAGCCAGTCAAGAGATTGCAAAAGCCAAGGCAGAATCATAGGGCGCGGAGAAATTGTAGTCTGTCTGCTTTGGAGGGCCTCTCCCAAAATCGTAGAGTGGTCCAAATGTCTGCCAAGTCAACTCAAGAATCGTAGTGTGCTCTCAGAAGTTTAGAGTTTGTAAATCAAGTAAGCAAAGATCGTAGTCTACCTGTACTTAAGAGAAATTGTAGTGTTCTCATCTACTAGTACCGGATCAAGCACTAAAGTTGCAAGACACCACGATCATGATCGTAGTGTATCATCTGTCTGCATCAGAAGCATCGAGCCTTGTCCATTTATTTAACAATAAAAGTCAACAAATGTGGAATGGATTATAGAAGTTGAGACTATCGGGAATCCCAATGACATAACACTCATCCTTTGTATACAACAAAGAGACACATTGAAAAAGCTAAGGAAAGTATTACATGTCAGTCAAAAACACCTTTTCAGGTGTTAGGTGAGATAGCAGTCTGCTGTGTCAGTGGGCCAGACAGCTAATCAGAAGTGTGACGCCCCCAAAATAGGTATACATCACCTATTCTGAGTCGCCAAATACATGGTACAGAATACAAATATTATCTTAAATATACAACATGAGCTGTGAGTTTTAATACAAATATTATCTTGTAGACAGTATTCAAACTCAAAATAAGTCCTCAATACATTTATTATCACACTATTTCATAAAATAGTAAGGACTACTAATGCTATCATCTGGACCGTCACTCCGTTCCCCGACTAGTCCCTACTACGTTCTCATTTCCTAAAGAGAACAATAAAAGTAAAAGGCTGAGCTCAACTAACCCAGTAAGAAATATTATGACTAAGATAATGCAGAATAAATTATCGTTTGCCTTCAACAGTGTTAAAGTGATACAATATAACAAACATCAAGTTTAACTGCAGCGGAACAAGTAATCCATTAAAAGAGTCAAGTAGATAATAAAATCTACTATCTTCTATGATTTAAAAGGTTTTTCATCATTTTTATCGCTGGGACTCATCTTAATAAATAATCTACATCATCCCTGCACTACGGCCAAGGATATTCATTAGTATCACAACCACAAATTATCCATGCACTACGGGCCAAGGATATTCGTGTATTCATCAATGGTCATGATTATGCCAACAACTATCCATCAATGCACTACGGGCTAATGAGGACTTTTACCACATCATTTGTAACATTACGGTCATGATTATACCGAATAATTCTTGGTCATAATCATACCAAGTCCATCTATGCACTACAGACCACATATGAATTTTAACATAATATAAACATGAGGATGATGACAATGATATAAGAATTCAATAAAATAAATTCAAGAATTAATTTATCCAGGATCCAATAACGTCCAAATTGTCAAAATGATACTTCTTTGTGGAGTAAAGTTCAAGAATGCTTAGAAGAATATTTTCATAAAAAGATACTGGATGAAGCGCAAATATCAAGGATATTTCACTAATTTCATGAAGTATAGAAGTCAAAGCTTTAACCAACTGAGTATAAGAGAATATATGAAACTGCAAATAGATTTTCGCCCGCCATGCGGTAATCCACTTAGACGGATCATTTTCACAATTTAATAAGGAATGAATACAAAGGATCATTCACCATACATGTGATAATCCACATAGACAGGTTATTCCAACAGAATAATAAAGAATAGAATAACAGAAGAAATCACCATACATGCGATAGACCGCACAGATAGGTTATTCCAACAGAATAATAAAGAATGGAACCAGGTCATGCGTAAATCGCACAGATAGGATGTTCCAACAGAATAATAAAGAACGGAACCAGGTCATGTGTAAACCGCACAGACAGGATGTTCCAACAAAATAATAAAGAATGGAATAACAACAGGATTCACCATGCATGCGATAGACCACACAGACAGGTTATTCCAACATAATAATAAATAATGAAACCACGTCATGCGTAAACGCACAGACAGGATATTCCGACAGAATAATAAAGAATGGAATAACAGAAGAATTTCACCATGTATGCGGTACTTCGCATATACAAGTTATTCCAACAAAATAATAAGGAATATAATAACAGAAGATTTTCACCATGTATGCGGTACTTCGGATATACAGGTTATTCCAACATAATAATAAGGAATGGAATAACAAAAGTTCTCTTCATGAATACGAAAGAAATAATACCCCTTACGAGTACAACAAATAATATCCCTTACCTTAGAAAAAATTGGATACTGAAATAGTAAGGTAGCAGACTTCTCTTCTTCTTTCTCTCTATAATTTCTCTCTATAATAATTGCTCTATAGCTTTAGTGAATTGGTGAGAAATAAAGGAAAAATGAGCTTCTATTTATAGGAAAATATAGTTTCGATAATTGCACGATTTGGGGCTCGAAATATTACAGTATAATACCTTCCTCTATTTTTTCATTTTTAATTTAGTCCTGCAAGTATTATCAAATTTGCACCACCTCCTCTAATAGTAAATCATATGAATTAATAGTAAATCACGTGACTCAAAAGTTCTAAACATGTGAAAAAAATAATTACAGCATAGTACCTTCATCTATACCTCCATTTTTAATTTAGTCATGCAAGTATTATTAATCTTGCACCAACTCCCCTAATAGTAAATCATGTGAATCAATAGTACACACATGTGAACACATAGTTATAAGCATGTGAATTAATAGCAATTAATTATTTATTTATCCGGTGAAATATTCGATTGATCAATATAACTTCCAGACATCAATTATCATCGAAATAAATACCGATTTCCACTAACACTAATAATTCTCACACAATGGAACTATCAATTTCATCTTTAATCAACACGAACTTATTCATTATTAATATTATAACTCACAATATTTAACAACCAGGCCGTTTTCAGGAAAGAGGGGGCTTTCCGATAAGGATTTCTCCCTATTGGCGCGCAATTAGATTATCCAACCTCTCCTTGATAGAACTTCTATACATTGTCAATATTACAAATAATAATATGAATAACTTTGTCGTCTCAATTATTGATTTAATAATATATCATATTATGCAGATGATACTATGACAACAAATAAATCAATAATATGAGAGATATGATGTAACAATTACTGTAACAATAATTGAGTATAATTGAGTGACTTCTTACGTAAGCATCAATAATCAATACCGTGTGCTACTATACAACCACGCGTATTACTATACTTTTATCACCGGATATTTTATGACAATTTGCTTACTTTGCAAAATTTTTAAATATCACCCTTAACTTTAAACTTTTATCAATTTAACTATTTACCAAAATAAAAAAATTGAATACTTTTATTTCATAAGTTTCGGGATCTTATAAGAAGTTTTGCAGAAAAGTCATCATCAGTGCTCAGAAATGTCAAATACAATCAATGCTTCAACAGATGCCTTCAAATAGATACATTTCAAAGGCACCCTATATACAAATCAGATGTAGAAGTAAGAAATAAGTAAGCATACAACAAAAAGTTGAAGAACACACAACGCTCAAATCTACGATCTGAAAAGAAACTGTGAAGGCCCCAGATCCAGGTCCCAAATCACCGCGGATCTGGTATACTAATTCTATAACTATTGCGGAAGATATAAACATAAATTATTTATACATTAAACTTTATACATTTTCCCCAAGGTCGAGAACCTTCACTTAATAACTGAATCAATATCCTATTTGATATACAATGTTATTATAATACATTATTGTTATAATTTTAGCTACACAAATAATCCAAAGCTGGACTTATCTTTATCTTTTCCTGTATCCGATGTATTCGTCCTTATCTGCAATGTTTATCATGATATAGCAAGGATGAGCAACAATTTTGCCCAGCAAGTTTAAGTTCAATAAATTAAGGATATATCATAATGGAAAGAATTGAACAATAAACTGGCTAAAATTCTATAATATAATTGTGAACTAGCATGAACAAATTTTCATAGCTGAATGAACACTGAACATAAACAACTATATCTGGACCGAATGGTAATGAAGGTGATTAGCCTTTCATACCTGATGAACACATGCAATATGCATAGAGTGCGAATCAATAATTCATAAATATAGTAATCAGTAATGATTAACCATAAGCATATTTGAATAAACTATTCGAGGTCGAGTTAGAGAAAACTTGCACAATAATTGAGTAAGAAAACTTGCCTGAATCACTGATTACAGCTACGCAGTATATATAGCTTTATCAGAAGACCTAATATATAAATAATATCGATATACAAATTAGAATAATATCATCACAATTATAAAATAACCTAAACACATTAACACATTACCCTATCAGTCTATACAGCACATAAGACCTAGTATCAAGTCAAACTATTGCAGTCTAAGTTGAATCCGGCACAATTCTGAGATCCCGACGGTCTAGTCGGATAGTTCTCGAGCCTAAAATCCATAAGACTATGTCTAATCACTTAACAATTATCTTAGATAATTATATTATCAATCAAAATAATTTTTCAAGTCTCATAATAATTTTCAAATAATTATTATCATTTATCATGATTTTTCAATCAATAATATCATATTTATCTAATTTAAATACCACAATATTCTAATATCATTAATATTTATTAAGTATCAAATATTAATGAAATACACATCATAATATTATAAATAATTTATAATATCTTAAAGTATTTTTTAATACTTTATTATAGCTATTAATTGATTTTAAAATAATTAAAACCATTATTAAATAAATGCCACTAATATTAAAATATTAATGTATTTACTGACAAAATATCAAAAATTATATTTTATAATTTAAAATATTTTTATAACCTTTAAATTATTTTTATATGATTTTTAAAACATTAATTCTATTTTTCTATAATTTATTTAATACGTTTATTAAGTAAATTAATTACCATTAATATTAATTTATTAATGAAATTCATCACAAAATATTAAAAGTCATTAAAATTAACTTAAAATATTTTCTTATACCATAATATAATTTTAAATAATTTTTCAAGTATTAAAATCATTTTAAAGTAATTTATTTAATATTATGATTAACTAAAATAAATACCATTAATATTCCAAAAATATTAAATATTAATGAAATATATTACAAATTATTAAAAACTCATTTTAGGCTTTAAAATAATTTTTAAGAATTTAATATGTATTTTTAATAATTAAAAACTATTTTCTCTATTTATTTAATAAAATAATTAATTTTTAAGGAAACTGTCGCTAAAGGATGCATAAAGCGACAAAACCGTCGCTATAGGTGTTCTTGGCCAAACCCAGAACATTCATACCCTGTTTGCATGGTACTACTTTGACCAGTTCAAACGTTATAATTTTGATGTTATCTAGGTTGTCTATTGTGTTAATGTTATAGTATTGATGTAGTAATACAACCCTAAACAAGTCCCATGGCTAAATCATAACACAACAGCAAGATTTAAGCTTCAGAAAACCTTGTCAGACGTGTTCTTGAGTTTCTGGGTTGCCCAAAAACTCATGTAGTGTCAAGGGTCCCTTTTTTAGCCTGGATTAATCCAGTCTCTGGTCATGTTTTAAGTGGTTGTATGATACCAAATTGTAGTACTTATGTCATAGAACAACATCATAACACTAAATCAACCTAACTACATCACATGAAGATCAAGGCTGGTCAAAGTACTGTCAGAATCGTGTTCTTAAGAAATCTGGGTTTTCCAGATTTCTTCATAAGTCAGTCGGTCAACCCTACTTTGACCCTTCATAACTTTGATTCAGTGTATGATCAGGGGGTTCTAGATGCATGAATATGTAGCCTACATGTCAGTATAAAAATCTATTACAACAACATGGCCAAACTTCTTAACAGTAGCAAGATCCATGGCTTGCAAAATCGTTGTCAGAATTTCTGGGTTTCTGGGTTGCCCAGAAATCCAGTTTTCGTGGTCGGTCAACGCACTTTGACCGCTTATATCTTGCAATCTAAACATGATCTGACCCTGTTTCCAGTTCCAGATCATAGTCCACATGGCATAGAACAGATCTATAACATAAAACACAACAAATCTTTAACGGGGAAGGATCTAAAGCCTTTGACATTTGCTTGTCAAACAACAAATTAGGGTTCTTAGACAGTTTCTAAAACTTGATTTTCGTGCATCTAGATGTTATGGATCCAAGTTATAACAACCCAGATCACTAAATAACACCCTAATACACATCTTAAAACAACAAATCATAATATTTAACACAAGATCACATGATTTACAAAATTTAGGGTTTATACCTCTTTCTAGCTTTGATCCTTGATTCTGATCTTGATAATCTGTTCTTGAAAAGTTATGAACTGATATTGTCTTAACTTCTCACTTTCTTTCACCCTCATAATTCGAATATAGAGAGAGAGGATGGCTTGGATAGCCTTGAAAGTAAAGTAAGTAACTTTACTTACTTTTTAAATTTTGATATATGATTCAATGTTTTGACTGATATAGCTGCTGATTTGTGAGATATAAGTCACATGGATAGAGCTAGGGTTGGTGAACAACCAATATAGGGCAAGATCTATAATCTATCTTATTAAAAAGTGCAAAAAGGGTAGTTTGGACATTTGACTTATAATTTTAATGGCAAATTGGTAACTTATCACAACCCTTAAGGTTTAACCCTAAGGTTTTACCATTTGATGTTCTAGGATTTCTAATTTGGGCTAAAATCGAAAATTTAGTTTCCTAAAAATGTAAATTAGGGTTTCCTAATTACATTTAGTTTTCTAATTACTTGGACTTACAAATTATGTTTTATAATTTACTAATTATCATTAAGCATGCTAAATTAACAATTAGGGTTAATAACTTAGTAATTAGGGTTTCTAATTTAAAAATTAGGATTTCTAATTAATTAATTAGGGTTTCTAATTTATAAATTAAGGTTTTCTAACTAATTTGTTAGGTTTTATCGTAATTAAGTTTGTAATTAATACACTTAAGCCTTTATGCCCCCAAATTAGGGTTTTCATATTCTGAATTAGGGTTTCAAATTCCTGGACTGAAATTAGGGTTTTCAGAGCCGGTATTAGGGTTTTCTAACTGAACGTCGATGTTCTTAATATAATATTAGGCTTTGTCACTGATATACTTTACCTAGTCAACCCTTGACCCTTAACCATAAACTGTACAAATATATGATCATATACACAGAACATATACACCTATACACTTAATCCTGAATAATTCACCACAAAAAATTTTAAATCCCTAAAATTCCTTCCCAAAAATATCAAATCCATACACTTATTTTCTGTTTAGGTTTATTATTTAACCTTAATTCAATCTTTTAAGATTTTAATAAATTGTCCAAATTCTCGGGTTGTCACACCCTACATTTCAACCAAGCTTGCACCAACTCTGGAAGATCCAAATAGAGTTAAAGTCAAGGTCAAAACTGAGTGGGCTGACAACGAAAAAAAATTTGTCCAACTGGACAAAAAGGCCAAGAATATTCTATTCCAATCCTTAGAAGAAGATATGTTCGAAAATGTGGTCAACAGCAAAACTACCAAGGAAGTCTGGGAAGCGTTGCTCATTATGCATGAAGTAATAGAAGAAGTCAGAGAAAACAAGCAATCTCTTCTAACTCAACAATATGAAATGTTTGCCCATGTTCCAGGAGAAAACGTCACTTTCACTTATGAACGATTCAATGTTCTGCTCAACTCTCTTCGAGCCTTTAGAAAGATCTATCCAAATAACGATCTAATCATAAAGTTCATGAGAGCTCTACCTAGCAAGTGGGATGCCAAAACCACTGCCATCAGAGAATCAAAGAACCTTCATGAAATGATTGTTCAACAACTCTATGGAACCTTCTCACCTATGAAATGGAGCTGACTCAGCTAGCAGAGACTTTATCTGAAGGAAGAAAGAAGGACGGTGTTGCTCTCAAAGCAACAGATGTCATCTCCAAAGCTAAAACTGAAAATACCTCTGACTCTGAGGAAGATGATGATGAAGATATTGTAATTCTGGTAAAAAGACTCAAGAGGTTCATGCATAAAGGCAGAAGCAGCAAACCCAAGAGATTAAACAACACCAACAGCCAGGAGAAGATAAATGACTTATGCTACAATTGCAAGAAGCCTGACCATCAAATTCAAAGAAAGAATTCAAAGGCAACAAGAGGCTCTAGAAGAAAAACAAAGGTCTTGTGGCCAGAGGATCATGGAGTGACTCAGACAACGACTCAACTCCCGAGTCTGGAGATGATAAAGATCCTCAAGTAGCAAATCTATGTCTAATGGCCAAACATGCAAAGGATAATAAAAGCCCTGACAATCATGAAGTAAGTATCGATGAGGTATTTGACTTTAACTCTCCTGATGTAGATATTGATGATTTTAGAATTGCATTACACGGCATAACATCTGATCTGCATCAATGCATGAAATGGTTCAGAGTTCTATCTAAAGATTATTCTCTTCTTCAAAAAGAGAAAGAGAAAGTTTAGGAAGAACTGGAAACAGCTCTTCTAAGTACTAACTCTCTCTCCAAACTTGAAGCTGAGAATAAACTCTTAAAACAAACCAATGAACCTAATGCACAAAGAGAGTCAAATCTAACCTTTAAGATTGAGGAACTAGGAAAGATAATCTTAACATGAAATAGATCCTATTCATCCATGGACTCCCTGATCTCCAGTCAGAGAAGTGCATCTGACAGAACAGGTTTAGGTTTTGGGGAATCCACCTCAGAACAATATATGGAAAAGATAAAGTAAACTAGCTCTAGTAATGTTTCAAATTTTAATAGAAGCATTACATTTATGAAATCCTCACAGAAGGAAGAACCAGTCCATCCGTGCTCTTCTGATCCAATCCATATTCCAAGGCATAATGGATCCCATGCTGCCCTAGGATTCAGAAAAGAGAAGAGTAAGTTAGTCACTACTCTCCAACCTCGAAGGGTCGTAGAGTCGAGTAAAATCAACTCCACGAACCAACTGGGTAGGAACAGTAGAGTTAAGCTTCACTCTTCACAAATCATGAATCACAAGGATGCATGGAAAAGGAAGAACCAGTATAAAGGAAAGAACCCACATAAGTCCAAATGGAGAAAGAATCCACATACACACACAAGCATGCATCATGCTAGATGTTTTGTATGTAATAAAATTGGTCATAAGGTTGTAGTATGCTATAATAATTCTTTGTATATTAGACCCAAAGTCAAGCAAATTTGGGTTCCCAAGGGTACTAACAAGGTAGGACCCATGCAAGTATGGGTACCAAAATGATAGTTTAATCTTACCACAGGAACAGAGCTCCACAATCATAACTTGGTATCTGGACAGTGGATGCTCAAAGCACATGACCGGGAACAAAGCCCTCATGTCTAACTTCATAGAGAAAGAGGGTCCAACAGTCATCTTTGGAGACAATGGCTTTGGCAAGACAAGAGGATATGGCTCAGCTGGGAAGGATGCAGTGTCCTTCAGTAAAGTAGCCTATGTGGAAGGACTAAAGCACAATCTTCTGATCATAAGCTAACTCTGCGACAAGGGTCATCAAGTTACCTTCCTCAACAATCAATGGCAAGTCAGAGATCTGAAGACATCCTCTATAAAGCTGACCGGAACAAGAGAAGGAAACGTCTACACTATTAATCTTGGTCAACTAAGTTCCGACAAGACAATATGCTTTCTGGCTAAAGCTTCTAAAGAAATGAGTTGGCTATGGCATAGAAGGTTGTCTCACCTTAACTTCAAAAGCATGTCAAAAATGGCCTCCAATGATCTAATAGTAGGCTTACCCAAGCTCAGCTTTGTCAAAGAAAGGTCATGCAATGCCTGTCAACTTGGAAAGCAAACTAGAAGCTCTTTCAAAATCAAAACTATCAACTCAATTTATAAGCCCCTGTAGCTACTTCACATGGATCTATTTGGACCAATTCCAACCACGAGCCTTGGAGGGAAAAGATACTCATTGGTCGTAGTGGATGACTACACAAGATTTACATGGGTGTTCTTTCTAAACTCAAAAGATGAAACAAGTTCCCAACTCATCAAGATGTTCAAACTGGTGACGAACAAGAAAGGGGAGAAAATCAAGGCCATAAGGAGTGATCATGGTAGAGAATTCGACTTCTCTGAAATAGATCAATTCTACACAGACAATGGCATCAATCACAATTTCTCAGCTCCACGAACTCCACAACAAATCGGAGTAGCTGAAAGAAAGAACAGAACGTTGATTGAAGCTGGAAAAACTCTACTAGCAGCAGCTTGTCTGCTTGAATACTTCTGGGTAGAAGTTGTTTACACTGCATGCTACACTCAGAATAGATCTCTTGTGCATTATACGATGAAGAAGACTCCCTACGAGCTGTGGAGAGGAATAATGCCAAGTGTCAGCTACTTTCATGTATTCGATTGTGTATATTATATTCTCAACAGTGAAAAACAGTATCTAACTAAGTTTCAACCCAAATCAGACGAAAGAATCTTTCTCGGATATGCCACAGATAGTAAGGCTTATAGAGTGTTCAACAAGAAGACACTAAGTGTTGAAGTCTCGATTCACATCATCTTCGATGAAACCGACTTAGATAAAACTGTGCCTCGAGACACTATGAACGATAACTCAGACACTACGAACGAAGTGGTCGAGCTCAACACCACGATCGTAGTCACAAAAAATGAAATCTTCAAGCCTAAAGAAGGACTCATAGAGAGAACTATGCCAGATAATGAGCCTCCACATCAAGAAGTAGAGGTTAATCTTGAAGAAATTAGACAAGAAGGCATCAAGTCAAATGTTCCAACAGGAAACAGATGGGCAAGAGATCACACTCAAGACCTAATCATTCGAGAACTAAATATAAGAATCAAGACAAGATCTGCCACCCATAATGAGTGTTTCTATCTAAGCTTTCTATCACAAATGGAACCCAAGAAGATAGAAGATGCTATGGAAGACTCAAGTTTGATAGAAGCTATGCAAGAGGAACTAAATCAGTTTAAAAGAAGTAGAGTATGAAGATTAGTTCCAAGACCAAAAAGTCACCCAGTTATTAGCACCAAGTGGGTCTTTAGAAATAAGATGGATGATGACGGGGTAATAACAAGGAACAAGGCAAGACTAGTAGCCAAAGGTCACTCCCAAGAAGAAGGCATCGACTATGATGAGACCTTCACACCTGTTGCCAAATTAGAAGCAATCAGGATATTCCTTGCTTTTGCTGCCCACATGAAGTTTAAAGTCTTTCAAATGGATGTCAAAAGTGCTTTTCTGAATGGAGAACTTCAAGAAGAAGTATATGTGGAACAACCTCCAGGTTTCATCAATCCAACTCTCTCTAACTATGTCTATAGATTAGACAAAGCCTTATATGGACTTAAACAAACACCTAGAGCATGGTATGAAACACTAACTAACTTTCTCATTGAAAATGGTTTCACTAGAGGTAGAGTAGATACCACATTATTTCTTAAAAAGCACAAAAATAAAATCCTATTAGTTCAAATATATGTTGATGACATTATCTTTGGCTCTACTGATGAAAAATTGTGCAAGAGATTTGCTAAGCTTATGCAGAGCAAGTTTGAAATGAGTATAATGGGTGAGCTGAATTTCTTCCTTGGATTACAAGTAAAGTAGACTGATGAAGGTATCTTCATAAACCAAGCTAAGTACATTAAAGACTTACTTAAAAAGTATGGCATGGAATCAGCCTCTCCCATAAAAACACCAATTGCTCCAGTAACAAAGCTTGATAAAGATGAGAAAGATGAAAGTATTGACATAACTCAATACAGAGATATGATTGGCTCTCTTCTATATCTAACTGCCAGTAGACCAGACATAATGTTTGCAACATGTATATGTGCTAGATTTCAAGCAAATCCTAAGGAATCACACTTAACTGCTGTAAAAAGAATTTCCAAGTATCTCAAAGGCACACCTCACTTGGGACTCTGGTATCCCAAAGAGTCGTCCTTTGAATTGACAGGATATACAGATGCTAATTTTACAGGCTTCAAGATAGATAGAAAAAGTACCAGTGGCACCTGTCAGTTACTAGGAAACATACTTGTGTCCTGGTTCAGCAAGAAGCAAAACTCAGTATCTACCTCAACAGCAGAAGCTAAATACTTTATTGCTGGCAGCTGCTGTGCTCAAATCTTATGGATGAAAAATTAACTAGCAGACTATGGGTTTGATTTCAAATCTATACATGTTCATTGTGATAACACAAGTGCCATAGAAATAACACATAATCATGTCATGCATTCTAGGAATAAGCATATAGAAATAAGATATCATTTCATTAGGGACCATGTTTAAAATGGAACTATATCTTTACAATACATCCGTACTGAAAATTAACTAGCTGATGTCATTACAAAGCCTTTAAATGAATCCTGATTTAATAAATTGATAAGTGAGTTAGGCATGCTAAATCTGCAACCATAAACTCTATGCTCTAGTTTGTGCTAACCATGCAGATAAAAATGCTATGTTTAAAATCATAGAGATGACTAAAGAAGAACCACGATCGTAGAGCAGCCTCGACATAACAAAGAAGCTTCCAGTGATGACATTACTTCTACAAAATCCAAGCAACCCCTCTAATAAGCGCCTTAGGGACAAACATGACCCTTAGTTCAGCCTAAGAGGTTGGCCCTTCTTGAGCTACCTTAACCCAAAAAGGAATGCTTTGTCAAAGCTCATCACAAGGACCAGGACAAACAGTGATCATAGAGAAGAGAAAGCAATGAACTCTACCATCATAGTGCAACCTCGACGATCGTAGTCCTCCCAAAGGATACAATAACTCAGGGGAAGCTAAGGGCAGATTAGTATTATCCACATTATTTAAAATCGTGGATCCCGACAAAACTCGACACGTGCCCCACTATGCATATCGTGAGGAGGGAAGTTACAAATACAGCTTAAAAAGTTTTTTTAAAACTCACCCCAGAATTTCAAAAAGCTCATCTATCTCTCTCTCTCTCTACCAGTAGAAACCCTAGCTTTCAAAAACGTTCAATCAACCTAAGTTCAATCAATGGCTGCTTCAAATGTTATCTCTGGTTACCAACTCTATTTCGATGAATTCAAGACAATTGACCCTAAGGTTCACCAAATTCTATCCTTTCTGAAGAAAGCTGGTCTTGAAGAAGCTCTGAGCACCAACACATGGATATACCCAAAGCTGGTGAAAGAGTTCTACAGCAATGGAGTCTTTGAGAACGACACCATCACTACAAAGGTCAAGGGGGAACAAATTACACTCAAAGCTAAAGATATAAACCTAGCCCTAAGTTTCAAATCAAAGGGACTTGTATCTATAGAGGTCATCGACTTCCATGAAGGTCTGAAGAAGATGCGTCACACAAAGTTTCAGAACGTCAAGGGATACAAGAAGAAAGAGTTTCCCTAGAAGTATGAGTTTCTGGCTGACATTGTTGGGAAGTGCAGATGTTGTAAAAGCTCTGGCCACGACTCTGTGAATGAAGTCCAACTAAAGCTCATGATAGCAATCTTCTTCAAGATTTAACTCAACTATGGGGCCCTACTTATCGATTGGATTAGGAAATGGATACTCAGTTCAAAGAAATCAAAGAACTCTGGAAAGATGCTCTATGGATGGTTCATAAGCATAATCCTGCAATCAGCTCTGGGTGACAAAATTGGGGATAATGAAGGAGAATCCATCAATTCCAACAGAAAAATGACTCAGCAGATGTTTCAAAACTAGAAAAGAAATCCTGCAGAAAATGTCAGAATGATGTCTGAATCCAGTGGAAGGACTGGTGAAGCAAAGGAATTTGAGCTACCAGGAAACATGTCAGTTGTAAAGGAAACTGATGAAGAAGAAGAAATTAATAAAGAGAAACACATTGCTTTGATCAAAAAAATCAAGGATAAGACGAAAATGAAGGCTTAAACAACATTAGAGCCTCAAGGCTCAACTACTGATGCACCCCAAGAGAGTTCAGGTGTGATTATGACGCCCCCAAATCTGGATATCTTCCAACCCGACAGATGGTACTACACGGTGCTATAGTTCACACATACATTCAATTAAAATACCTCAAAAGAATGAATATGTCTTCTATATATTCCAAAATAATATTACCATTACCATGTTCTTTATAACCATTACATGTGTTCTTGTCATAATATCAAATAATTACAACATTCGTACTATACTAGTACAAAGGCAACTTATTGGTTCGCCTTAGCCTTCCCTTTATCTTTACTAGATGCTTCGGTCCGTTCGGTCTTTGATGCATTCATATGGTTCAAGCAAGAGTGAACATAACTAGCTCATCAAGTATGACAATTTCATTTAAGCAATAGATTTGAATCATATGAATCGTATATCTTCTATAACTAAATCAATAGTTATGAAGTACTATCGATAATTTAAAATAGCACTTCTCTTTTCTTTAAAACGTTTCACAATGAACAACGTTCATTAAACATAAATTTTGGTCCAAGACCTTGAGCATTTCATTCTTTCTTTGAAAAGGACAACCCAGCACCAAGTCCGTAAGTTCGATATATCTTACGAGCACGTCTAGACGATCAGCCTATAGTACTCTATGTTATACAACACTACTTTCTTTAAACGTATCTACGTTTAAGTTTTGGCAACCTCACGTGCATGTCGTTTGACGACAAAACATTTGTTTATCATACTCAGTCTTTCTTTGAAATCAATACCAAAATAGTTTGGCAAAAGATAACAATTGTAAGACCCCAACTTATTCATAAATAAAATCAAATTTTCTCTAATTATTATTTTGAATAATAAGGTGTTAATTTGATATAATGCTTTGGTTATGGGTGAAATGTACAAATTTTGCAAAATAAGTAAGTGGTTATAAAATATTCATTGTTGTCGTGGAATATTCGTTTGGTCGTGGAATATTCTTGCTGTCGGGGAATATTCGTACGATGGCGCAACCATTTGTGGGCCTCATAACGAAAAATGGTCGGATGAAGAAAACGACAAGTTTGAGTAAATAACGGCGTAGTTGTTACCGTTAACACTGTTAGAATACCCGGTGGTTAAAGTACAGTAATACGCGTGGTTGCACAGTAACACACGGTATTGCACAGTATTGATGACTTATTGATCCTTACGTAAGAAGGCACTACTCAATAATTATTACAGTAATTACTTTTCAATATTTTATTGATTCAATAATTGCTGCGTTGATACTTTATATTATTATTGTTTCAATAATTGTCACTGCACAGTATCTCTATTATCAGATCAATAATTCATATTATTTGAATAATATTATTAGATAGCATTATTGGCAATGTCTAAGAAAATTCTGTCTAAGGAGAGGTTTGGTCACCTAATTGCGCGCCAGTAAGGAGAAATTCTTATCGGAAAGCCCCCTCTTTCCTGGGAACGACCTGGTTGTCATAATTGTGATTCTGTAATATTATTTGTGAATAATTAATTATTGATTTATATGATAAGAAAATATTTATTTTATGTGGATATAAATGATGGATATATTTATTTTTGTGGATATAAATGAAAGAATTAATGCTGAGGTGGTTTATCAGTATTTTGTCAGAATGGAGGTATTAAAAATCGTCCGTATGTGGATTTCGGACATTTTCTGTTTGGAATTTAAAAAAACTTTCTTCTACAAAGTTGTAGAGAATTAAATTTCTTATGAAAAAGACATGAGATTCGAATTTCTCTGATAAAAGAGCTATTTATTATGAATTATTGAAGTTTTAAAAATAAATATTTTATTAAAATAATGGGTGTGGCCCACTTTTTTTCTTTGGTGGGAAAATGTGCTAAATTTTTGGTTCAGAATTGGAGTGCTTGATTTGGTCAAATAAATGTGCGTA
This sequence comes from Panax notoginseng, assembly GCA_016801055.1. Lineage (NCBI taxonomy): Eukaryota > Viridiplantae > Streptophyta > Magnoliopsida > Apiales > Araliaceae > Panax > Panax notoginseng. The sequence continues at coordinate 65,146,143 of CM029014.1, read as the reverse complement.
GAAAAGAGATAATATTATTTTATTATTTAGTCTCCTTTGGCATTCTAGTATTTTCCTATAAATAGGGTGCTTAGTTACAATTAAAAATCACATCAGACACAAGTTTTCTTTCTCTCTATATTATCGAGCGTATTTTGTGAGTATTTAGATACTTTGAGAGTTGTTATTCAGTGCAAGTTTTCTTCAGCCTTATACTTGATATTTCAGCCGGAAGTACTATTCTTTTGAGGTAAGGGATATTATTTTTTTTTCGTAATGATGTTATTCTTTCAATATCATTATACCGAAATATTGATATGGATTTATTGTGGAATTTCTACCTTTTTGTGTCGAGATTACTATTAACGTATACGGCACTATTCACAAATACGGTACTATTCACCGAAAAATGAAATTTTCTGTTTTTTGTCCCAGATGTCTTTTATGGTTACTATTTTTGATTGTATCCATTTTTTGATCTTTATTTTTGAATTCTATTTCACAATTGGTTATTATGGAGTATTATTGAATTTGGATAAACTGAAATACGATTCCCTAATATTTGTCCTTCTGTCTCACTGAATTCGTTTTTTCTAAAATATTTTTCATCATCCTCAATCTTTAATAGTGATACTTGATGGATATCTTTTGTAAGAATCCAAATTTTTAGAAATTATTAAAATAAGAATTTAGTGAATAAAATTCTTAAAGCATGAGATGGGTTAGAATGAGAATATATATTGTGTCACGAGGTATGTGGTATTATGTTACATAGGGTAAAATGAGCTATGTAATATGTAATGTTGTGTTTAATGAATATATATCATCATTACATATTTATTATGTAGTGTAGAGATAAAATAGTAAGAAGATGGATAAAATTTATCTATTGATATTAAATAATTTATGTGAAATTATTTTTTCGTAGTAAGTTGGTGACATTAAATATCTTTGATAATCACCAATTTCGTACGAGTAAGTATCAAGTCTAAGGTAGTGCAACCGTACTCTTTAATGGTGGATGTATAAGAGCTGGGCTAAACGATTCCTTCAGAGAGCGGAGGTATATACGAATTAGCAACCGATCTAACTCATTGTGAAAACAGTGTAGACGAGACAGAAACTAATTTGTTGATTGTTTGTGGGAAACCACTCAGTGTACTATATTGAATACCATTAAAGACTCGATGTGTGCTAGGTTTGGACTTGTATATATGTACGTTGTTGACTAGAGAAGAAAATCGATATATCTTTAGATAAATATTGATTAGAGATTTATTGATTAATATTGAAATATGGTTAAATGTATAGATTAAAGAAATTGTGCTGAGACAATCTATAGAAAGGAAAGAGAAATAATTATAGTATATTTCTAATAAAGGATATTAAAATAAATTCTAGCATTTGATTATTTTAATAAAAGGGGTAGTATTATTTTTGATATTACCTTATATAGCTTTGTACAAGTTAATGTGTGTGATTAAGTAATATGGTAAATATATTAAAATATATTTGCTATATAAGTTGATGGAAGCAATTTATCATAATAGAAAATAAACTTATTTTCTATATATAGTGTGTACGTGTGACGTGCATGTAAATATTTTAATAATACATTGATATTATATAAGAGTAATATATTGAGAAAATGAGTAAATCGTTTTATTATGATTAGTTCCTATATTTAGAGAAAACATGATAAAAACATATTATGTTATGACGAAATATATAATTTTGATTATAGTAATGTATTTCCAAGAGGGTTAAAGTTATAAAAGAAAACTAAGTTATTTTAATTTACTAAATAACTTGAGTTATTATATTACCGCGAATGTTATAAAGAATATTTAAATATTTCCATTCACGATATAATGATATATGTGAACCTTGTGATATAATAGTTCGATATAAATTGAACATGTTATAAATAGTAATGTGGTGGGAGATGAATAAGTAATGAGAATGAAAATAAACTTAATGTAAGCTGGTGAGATAGGCCTAGTGTGACAAAGTGATGGAATAAACATTCATTAAATAATTTAATGAATGAATAGTGGAAGGAATTAATTTGTATGTGCAATGATATATATTATCTAATAGCTACATCTATATAATATGAAATGAAATGTGACACCTCAATGGTAACTATATAGTATAAGAAACTATATGGGAAGTGGAATGAGTCGTATGAGTGACATAAATGGACCTCTGTGACAATGTGTTATGTGTGGTACATTAATGTGTACTTTATGAAGGATATTAAATTAAATAAATAATTGTTGTTAATAATTATTTCAAAAATTAAGTATAAATGAAATAATAGGGGAATATATTAGATCCCTAATTTTCATATTATAGTAACAATTGTACATTAAAATTTTATTTTAGGAATTAAAGAAACCAAACTAAACATTATTAACCAAAATGCTTAGGGTATGCGACTTGTCCCAAATTTTGTGTCCCAACTCATTTAAAATGTCGTGTTTAGGCCAATGGCCTACCCCTCTAATTCTCAAGCTCTGTGTATAGCAAATGATGATGGTGGGAATGGTTGAAGGGGAGCAGGTATTACTATTTCACCAAATCTCTAATATCCATCACCTTCTTCTTCTTCCTACTGGATTAGAACTCTAGGGCAATGGCTTGGTATGGGTATTGGATTTTCTATAAATTGAAACTCTCTTCTTCACCATTTCATTTGCTAAGTTATCTGATAACTTGCATATAGAGAGAGTAATGTTGCAATTGAGTGAGGTTATTGAATTTGTGCTATAATCAGAAATCTAAGGGACAATGTTTAGTCATTTAAACTTCATAGAGGTATAATTTCTATATTTTCCCACTCATGTTCATCAATGGCAATTTTTGTTAATTCTTGCTAATTAGATGTTGATTGGTTTGGAGAATAGTTATTAATCGATATATAACCATTATAAACATGTTAGAACCATTATGAGGCATGTTTAGATTCGAATTGCTGTGAAAATTTTGAGATGGGTTGTTAAAACTTCCGAAGCAGTCAAGCTCTCTGGTCTGGAAAGGGAATCGTGCGGCCGCGCGTCTCCCTAGTACAAATGGGGCGCGGCCGCGCCCCTCTGCAAAATCAGTTTCTGGTTTCTGTTAGGTACTGTTATGTGCTAGCATGTGGTATATCATTAGAACAAGCATGTACACATAAATAACATGTATATATGAGTATCATGACATGGCATAAGTATGATAGTATACATTATTGATGAAGAATTTATAGTTTTTAATATGAACTTTGATACATGTGTAACATGTGTTCTGACCTTGTAAGCGCATTTGTATGACTTAGACATGTATAAGAGTTGGTATTAACTTATAGTATGTGTTCATGAACTTTCATGGCCATGTTAGTCCATACTATGGAAGGAAAGAGTATGATTTTAAAATAAAATTTATGGTCTTGGATTTGAACCTTGACGCCTACATAGCATGTATATATTCTGATTTTGTGAACGTAGTCATGTGGCCTATATTGACATGAAAGGCATGCTTAAAGTGTTGAGCACACACTAGCATACATGATTAAAGCCTACATTGATTTCAAAAGACAAACTTAGAGTTTTTGGACGTATATATAGGATGTCCACATTCCAATCATTTGAGCACGTATAAATGACTTGTATAGGTGCTCTAATACATAAGAGTCGTGGTTACGAAGCACTTGGCATGTACTAAGTTACCTTGTTGACTTGGTGCGATTTTTATGAAAAATTTTATAATGTGTAAGATGATAGCATCAAACACTATGTGAGTTACGTTATGATCATGCGAGCATGTATATTAAGATTTATTATGCCTATAGACATGTTGACATAAGCATCATGTGATGAAACCTAGATTTCACTTACGCACGCATAATCAAGGAAATGAATTTCTAAAGCATAGACTATGTGATTAAGTATACATGTGTATTATAAGCACGAGCATGCCTACTTAGTATTGTTTAAGCTTGTTATTTGATAACATGACCTTAGTAGTAGACCTTGAAGCATGGACTTGAATTACTTAAGGTATATGAAAGTCCGACATGAAAACCATGTAACTTTGAATTGGATTTGAATGAGCATGCTATTAAAGACTTGTTATGTGACGTCCCCGAATCCAGGTCCTAAATCACCTCGGATCTGGTTTGATCATTCTATACAACTATTACTATATTTGCGGAAGATATAAACATAAATTGTTTATACATTAAACTTACACACTTTTCCCCAAGGTCGAATAACCTTAACTTAATACACATTACATAACTTACTTAACACATAACCTTAAAATACAACACTTATACAATTTAGCTGCACACATATCCTAACGTTGGAACTGTCTTTAACCTTTACTTGTATCCGAAGCATTCACCTTAATCTGTAATGTTTTATCATGATATAGCAAGGGTGAGCATAAAAGTTGCCCAGCAAGTTTAAATTCAATAATATAACGATATATCATGATTGAAAGAGTCTGAATAATAAGCTGGCTATAATTCAACAATATAATTGTGAACTAGGAGGAACAAATTTATGATTGAAAAAGTATTATATATGAACAAATATATCTGAACCAACTGGTAATGAAGGTGATCAGCCTTTTATACCTGACTTATACATTCAATATGTACAGAGTACAATTATACATTGCAATCAGCAATGATTAACCATAAGCTTATCCGAATGAAACAACTCTTAATAGAGTTAAGTAAAAATAAACTTGCCTGAACCGTTGATTACCGCTACGCAATTTATATCGCTTTATCCGAAGACCTAATATTAGTAATATAGATCTCCAATATTAGAATAATATCATCACAGTATAATACTATTATATATATAAATATAGAATAACATAAACACATTACCCTATCAGTCTATAACACACATAAGACTCGGTATCAAGTCAAACTATTGCAGTCTGAGTTGAACCCGACACAAAACTGACATCCCGACGGTCTAGTCAGACTTTTATAGAGTCTACGTTCAATTAACTTTGACTAAACACTTAACAAATAACTCAGATAATTTTAATATCAGTCAAAATATGTTTCTAAGTCTCATAACAATTTTCACATAATTATTATCATTTATCATGATTTTTAAATCATTAATATCGTATTTATGTAATATAAATACCACAATATTCCTTTATCATTAATATTTATTTATAATCAAATATTAATGAAACTCATCATATAATATTAAAATATAATTATAATATCACAAAATATTTTTAATACTTTAAACTCACCTTTATATGATTTTTAAACAATTAAATTCATTATCCGATAATTTCTTTTAATATTAAAATATTAATATTTTCATGACAAAATATCAAAAGTTATATTTTATAACTTAAAATATTTTTCTAACGCTTAAATCATTTTTATATGATTTATAAATCATTTATTCTATTTTTTCATAATTTATTTAATATATTTATTAAATAAACTAATTATCATTAATATTAATTTATTAATGAATTTCATCATAAAATATCAAAAAGTTATTGGAAATAACTTAAAATATTTTCTAATACCATAATATAATTTTTCATGATTTTTCATGAATTAAAACAATTTCTAAATAATTTATTTAATATTATAATTAAATAAATTAAATGCCATTCATATTCTAAAAATATTAAATATTTATGAAATATACTTAAAATGATTAAAAACTATTTTTCAGAATTTAAAATAATTTTTTAGAATTTATGTAGTATTTTTAATAATTAAAATCTATTTATTTCGATTTATTTAATTAAAATAATTATTTTCTAATTAAACTGTCGCTAAAGGGTGCATATAGCGACATAAATGTCGCTATAGGTGTTCTTGGTGTTCTTGAGCAAGAACCCAGAAATTCAAGCCAGTCAGCGAGATGCCTTGTTTGACCAGTGAGTAAGATAGGTTCGTGATGATTCTTGGCTGCTAATTTGTAATACGATTGTAGTATAAGTGTAGAACTACAACTAGAATCAAGTTTCATGGCTAACACATAACATTATAGCAAGATCTAAGCTACCAAACATCTTGTCAGACCTGTTCTTGAGTTTCTGGGCTGCCCAGAAACTCAAGCAGTTTGAAGGTACCACTTCGAAGCCTTGAATCATTTCTTTCAGTATTATGTTTAAGTGATCTTGAGGTTCAATATTGTAGTACTAATGTCTGGCTACACGATCATATCACTAACACAACCTAACAATATCAAATATTCATGATCTGGCATGGTCAAAGTAGGGGTCCGGTCTGTTCTTGAACATTTCTGGGTTTTCCAGAAATGTTCTTGAACAGTTAGGTCAACTGTTGTTTGACTGGCCACTGATTCACTTCTGTTATGGATATATATATTTTAAAAGCATGAATCGCTAGCCAATATGTCAGTATATAGTTCTATTACAACAACATGACCTAAACATCAACGATAAGCAAAATCAAAAGCCTCAAATATCTTGTCAGACCATCTCTAAAAAATCTAGGTTACCCAGAAACATTTTCCGTGAACGGTCAACGCTGTTTGACCGAGTATAACCGACGATCTAGACTTGATCCGACTCTGATTCCAGTTTTAGATCACAGTCCTCATGACATAGAACAAATTCAAAACATAAAACACATAAAGATTTAGAGGCTCTAACATTTGACTGTCATGCCTTATTTTTCTACTTTTCTAGACTTCTAAAAATGCTTGATTTGTGCATCAAGTGTTATAGATCCATGATCTATCAACCCAGATCACTCAAAGACACCCTATTATACATATCTAACCAATCAATTACAACATCTAACAATACATCATAAGATTTTCGAAATTAGAGTTTTTATACCTTTCTACGCTTTGATCCTTAATCTGACTTCTGATTCTGATCTTTGTAAGTTATAAACTGATTTTGGCTCATCTTACCTCACTCTCTCACTCTAACTCCCGAATTTCTAGAGAGAGAAGGGCTTGGAGAAAAATGAAATGTCAAGTGGCTTTCTCTCTCTTTAATCTTATAATATCTTTGATTCAATGCATCTAAGTTACAAGGTGGCACATGATCTTATATTTTAAAGATTTAGGGCACATGGCTAAACTTTAGGCTTGATGACTCACAAGATTGGCCTTATCTTTTGCTTTGATTTTAAGAAAGGGCATTTTGGTCTTTTTCCTTTTAATTAATGGCATTTGTGTCAATTAGCCCAAACCTTTAGGGTTTAGGGTTTGGTTAGAGTTTAGGGTTTGAACCCTTAAATTTAGCAAATTAGTTTCTAATATTTTCCAAATTTAGATTTTCAAAAATAGAAATTTAATATTTCTTAATTATAATTAGAATTTTCTAATTATATTAAAATTTCTTAATCACCAATTAAATATTGCTAATTAGGATTAATAATTCCTAATTACAGTTGCTAATTTAGCAATTAGGGTCAAAATTGGTCATTTAGGGTTTTAAACCCAAAATTAGGTTTTCTAATAGAAAATTAATTTTCCTAAATTAGAAATTAGATTTCGTAATTAGATTAGGGTTTGCTAATTACTTAAGCTTTACCCTAAATAATCTTATAATTATTTACACTTACGCCATTAAGTTCCCAATTTAGGATTTTATACACCGAATTAGGGTTTCAAATTCCCGGAATTGAAGTTAGGGTTTCCAGAACCGGTTTCTGGGGTTTTCTTATAATTCATAAGAATTTTCTAATCGAACGTTGACGTTCTTAATATATACTTAGGGTTTGTTACAGATATCGTTTATCTAGTCTATCCTTGACCCTTAACCACATACTGTACACATAAATCCAGAACTTAAACACTTATTCCATTAATCCTGAATAATTCACCTAAATCCTTCACAAAATTTTGAAATCCTCAAAATTCAATCTTAAAAATATCAAACACATACACTAATTTTCTGTCTAGGTTCTAATTTTGAACATTAAATCAATTAATTAAAATTTAAAAATATTTCAAAATTCTCGGGTTGTCACATGTTAGTACTAATATAAGGTTTAAAAGCTTATAAATATTGAACCATTGTTAAAAGAAGTTGTTAAACCTTGTTGATGTGAATAATTCAACATAGAGCTATGTAATTCAAAACTAAATGATTTGAAATGTGAACTTGAAGAAATATCAGAACCTACTTGATGTATGTTTATAGTATGTATCAGAATGCATAGTAGGTTAGGACTAGACTGAGCAATGAAAAGCTCAAGTCTGGTTTTGGCAGGGAGTAGCGCGGCCGCGCCACTCCCAAGCTTGAAATGCAGCGCAGCCGCGCCGTCCTGCAAAGTGACCAAGAGCAGTTTGTTAACTGCATGGTTTTAAGTTATGGTTATGTTGTCCTGAAAGACTACAAGATATGTGTGACAACCCGAGAATTTTGAATATTTTTTAAAATTTTTATTTATTGATTTAAGGTTCAAAATTAGAACCTAGACAGAAAATAAGTGTATGCTATGATATTTTTAAGATGGAATTTTGAGGATTTCAAAATTCTGTGAAGGATTTAGGTGAATTATTCAGGATTAAGGAAAACGTGATTATGTTCTGTGTATATGTGTACAGTATGTGGTTAAGGGTCAAGGGTTGACCAGATAATTGATATCTGTAAAAAAACCCTAAGTATATATTAAGAACGTCAACGTTCGGTTAAAAAACCCTAGTGTTTAATAAGAAACCCTAGAAACCGGTTCTGGAAACCTTAATTTCAGTTTCGGGAATCTGAAACCCTAATTCGGTGCATGAAACCCTAATCTGGGAATTTAAATGATTATTATATTGCATAAGTGTTATTTATTATTATATTAATAGGGAAAAGCTTAATTATTAGCAAACCCCAATTCACATTTTTGAAAACCCTAATTTCTGGGTTAGAAACCCTAATTTTATAATTGGGAAAAAACTAAGTGTTAATTTAGTGATTTAATGTTAATTAGGAAATATTAATCCTAATTTTATAGTTGTAAGTAATTAGAAAACCCTAATCTAATTACGAAATCTAATTTCTAATTTAGGAAAATTATTTTTCTATTAGAAACCCTAATTAGTGGTTTATAAACCCTAATGACCAATTACGATCCTAATTGCTTAAATTAGTAATTTTAATTAGGAAATGCTAATCCTAATTAGCAAGATTTATTTAGTGATTAAGAAATTTTAATATAATTAGAAAATCCTAATTATAATTTAGAAATATTAATTTTTCTATTTTCAAAACCGAAATTCAAAAATGTTAGAAATTAAGTTGCAAAGTTAATGGTTAAACTCTAAATCCTAAGGTTTTCCAAACCCTAAATTGGTCCAAACCCTAAACCCTAAGGGTTAGATTTAATGTCATTTTTGCCATTAAATTTGCTAGGAAAACGACTATTTTGCCATTTAGCAATTCTTTAATAGGTGGCTTGTAAATCTAGTTATGATATTGAGTTGGTAATCTGATTGATATGCCATGTGCATTATATCTACCCAAGATCAGCCAATCTTGCCACCTAGCAACAATGGATACATTGAATCAAATTTTATAACTTAAAAAGTAAGAAATACTTACTTTACTTAGCATTTTCTCCAAGTCCCTTCTCTCTCTTCATTTTCGAAATTCTAGAGTGAGAGAGAGTGAAATAGTAAGACATGTTCAGCTCATAGCTTCCCATAATAGATCATGAAGTCAGAAATCATGAATCAAAGCTTAAAGTGGTAAAGAACCCTAAATTTTAAAATCTTTTGATTTGATGTTATATGTTGTAATTGATTGTTAAAAGTTGTGTTTTAGGGTGTCATTTGATGATCTGGGTTGTCAAAACTCAGATCCATATCATCTTGATGCTCAGAATTATCATTTTCAAAAATCTAGAAAAAAGTGAAAAATGTTGTCTGACAGTCACATGTCAGAGGCTTTAGATTCTTCTCTGTTTTTGATATTTGTTGTTTTATGCTTTGGATCTGTTCTATGACATGAGGACTATGATCTGAAACTGGAAATAGGGTCATAGCATGTCTAGTTCGCTTGTTATAGGCAGTCAAACTGCGTTGACCAAGCACGGAAAGGGTTTCTGGGCAACCCAGAAACCCAGCAGTTTCTGATAATGTTTTGTACGCCTTAGATCTTGCAGTGTGTTATTTTTTTTTGGTCGTGTTGTTAGTTGGATGTTGGAGAATGATACATGAACTACTAATCTATTCCTTTATATCACTCAGATCAGTAACTGGATTGTAGATAATATGGTCAAATTGTGTTGACCGATCAGCCTTGAGAACTTTCTGGAAAACCCAGAAAATTCAAGACCCGGTTCCTGATCCCTACTTTGACCAGCCTTGATATATTAGGTGTGATGTTGTTATTATGATATGTTGTTATAGAAATGTAGTCTGACATCTCTACTACAAATATTCCACCATTATATTACACAAATCAAACCCATAACGAAAGTTAGAATGACCCAAAGTAGGTACCTCGATCCTGCTTGAGTTTCTGGGCAGCCCAGAAAGCTCAAGACAGGTCCTGACAACGACTTCTATAGCTTAGATCTCACGACTGTGTTATGATTTGGCCAGGAAACTTGTTAAAGTTGTAGTACTACATTAGTGCTACAAGATTAACTCAATTACAAGCCCAAATACATTAGGAACTTAGATAACATCATGGTCAAACTTGCTAGCCGTGAACTGACATGAAGCTCAAGAACATGCTCAAGAACACCTATAGCGACGGTTCTGTCGCTATAGGCCCTTTAGCGACAGTTTCTAATTAAATTAATTTTCTGATTTTTTCGAAAATTATTTAAAAATGGAAAAAATAGATTTTAATTATTAAAAATACTAAATAAATTCTGAAAAATTATTTTAAATTCTGAAAAATAGTTTTAAATTATTTTAAGTATATTTCATAAATATTTAATATTTTTGGGAATATAAAAGGTATTTATTTATTTAATTACAAAATTAAATAAATTATATAAAATGGTTTTAATTCATGAAAAATCATGAAAAATTATATTATGGTAAAAGAAAATATTTAAGTTATTTTCAATGACTTTTGATATTTTGTGATGAATTTCATTAATTAATTATTATTAATGGTAATTAGTTTATTTAATGAATATATTAAATAAATTAACGAAAATGGATTTAATGCTTTATAAATCATATAAAAATGATTTAAGTGTTAGAAAAATATGTTAAGTTATAAAATATAACTTTTGATATTTTTTCATGAAAATATTAATATTTTAATATTAATAGCAATTATCGGGTAATGCATTTAAGTGTTTAAAAATCATATTTAAATGATTTAAGGTATTAAAAATACTTTGACATATTATAAATATATTATAATATTACGACA